>JARYGA010021997.1:0-40732 GCA_030545235.1 Helianthus tuberosus
GATTTACTCCCCCTAAAATCAATAAACTAAGACAAATTTAAAACACAAAGGTATTTACAAAAATGATTTTCCGATGTTGGTTTTACTCTTGCTTGACCTTAACGCCGTTTACCAGTAATAAATAGTCAAATCTTGATTTGTCAAAAGCTTTGGTAAAAAGGTCGGCACGTTGGTCATCGGTGTGGACGTAAGCAACATCGATTAGCCTTTTCTCAAAGCAATCACGTATGAAGTGATACTTAATTTCGATGTGCTTAGTCTTTGAATGCTGCACAGGATTTTTAGTGATCTGTAATGCAGCAGAATTATCAACGTAAATAGGAGTAGTTAGGAATTCAAAGCCGTAGTCGCGCATTTGTTGTTGGATCCATAGGACTTGGGAGCAACAACTTGAGGCAGCAATGTATTCAGCTTCGCATGTTGATGTAGCGACGCACGTCTGCTTCTTGCACTGCCATGTGACTAGGCGATTTCCCAAAAACTGACATCCAGCTGTTGTGGATTTGCCGTCGATTTTGCATCCGCCAAAATCAGAATCACTGAATGCGATCAAGTCAAAGTTATTATCCCTAGGGTACCATAGACCGGTGTCAGGGTAACCCTTCAAATAACGAAAAATCCTTTTTACAGCTGCAAGATGTGAGGCCTTCGGGTTGACTTGATATCTGGCAAGCAGGCACGTTGGGTACATTATATCTGGTCTTGATGTTGTGAGGTACATAAGAGATCCGATCATCGCGCGGTAGTATGAGGGGCTAGTAGCTTCACCCTTTAAGTCTGGAGTAATTCCGTGATTTTGTGGCAATGGGGTACCGATGGGCGTTGCATCAGACATCTGGAACCGGCTCAAGATGTCACCAACATATTTAGTCTGATGGATGAATATCCCAGACTCAGTTTGTTGTACTTGTAGGCCCAAAAAGAAAGTCATTTCCCCCATAGCACTCATCTCGAATTTATCCTGCATTACACGCTCGAAATCCCTACACAAAACATCATTAGTAGAACCAAAAATAATATCATCAACATATACCTGTACCAGTAGAAGATCTCCATCTTGTTCTTTGATAAAAAGAGTACAATCGATAAGACCTCTGCGAAATCCATTCTCCAGCAGATAATTAGATAAGGTTGCGTACCAAGCTCGCGGTGCTTGATGTAGACCATAGAGAGCTTTGTTGAGCAACCAAACCCGATCGGGATGGATAGGATCTTCAAAACCTGGAGGCTGTTCGACGTACACCTCTTCTTCCACCACACCATGTAAGAATGCACTTTTCACGTCCATCTGGTATACCTTGAAACCTTTGAATGAGGCATAAGCCAGAAAGATCCGAATTGCTTCTAGACGTGCAACAGGTGCATACACTTCGTTGTAGTCGATCCCTTCTATCTGACGAAAACCTTGAACGACTAGCCTTGCTTTGTTTCGAATAACGACTCCACGGTCATCCTTTTTGCATTTAAACACCCAACGGGTACCAATCTTCTTGTAACCAGCAGGTTTCTCTACGAGTTTCCAGACACCAAGCTTCTGGAATTGTTGCAGTTCTTCCTGCATCGCTTCAACCCAAGAGCTATCTTTCAAAGCATCTTTCCAAGTTCTTGGCTCTTCCTGTGAGACATAACACGCGGAAGACCAATCATTTTGTTGACCAGATTCTCGGATAGTTGCATACAAGCCTGCATTGTTGTTGTTTCGCAACATGTTTCTTGTTTGAACGCCACTTTGTACATTTCCGAGGATGTTTTGTTGAGGATGGGTATTGTGAATCCTTGTTTCTGGATTATCTTGAACTGGAATATTTGTACCCAAATTGTTGAGATTGAGATCAACAATCAATTCAAGGCCCGGAATTGACGAAGAGGATGATGCAGTAGCTTCAGCTGTTCTAGGGACATCCACTGGAGGTGTACCCTCTGAAGTACCATGTACTGCTGTTGTTGGAGCCTCTTGATCTGCATCTAGAAATTCATCATCCTCTGAAGATTCGTTCAATTCGGTAGCATCATGAAAATCCTCATTGTCGAGAACATTATTGTTCACCGAAGATGGTTCTTGATTGACAATAATTGGACGAACCAACTGTGAATCTGTTGCATTGTCACTCTCGAAAAACATCCTTGCCGCAGCATTTTCTTCAACGGCTTCAACATTGATCGAATTGAAAAAGTCATCGTACTCAAACATCCAAGGCTGACCAGGACATTTGACTGGTAAAGTGTGCCTTTGTACTCTGACTTCAGACCATTCCTCGACCCTTTTAGTCTCTAGATTCCAGACTCTTAAGTTCGGGGTGGCATACCCAAGAAAGTATCCATCAATTGCTTTTGCCCCAAACTTTCCATTAGGATCGATTATTGTGCACGGAGCTCCAAACGGTTCAAGATATGACAAATCTGGTTTCCGTTTGTTAATAAGCTCAAAACAGGTCTTGTTGTGCCTTTTGACTGTAAGGACTCGGTTCAACGTATAACATGCAGATGCCACAGCTTCAGTCCAGAAGGGAATCGGCAATTGTGACTCTACCAACATAGTCCTAGCAGTCTCGATCAATGTGCGGTTCTTACGTTCAGCGACGCCATTTTGTTGAGGAGTGTAAGCTGCACTAAATTCGTGAAGAATACCTTTTGAAGTGCAAAACTCCGCCATGGCATGATTTTTAAATTCAGTACCATTGTCGCTACGTATCCGCCTAACTTTCAAGTTATACAAATTCTCAATCTGAATGATCAAGTTTTTGATAATACCGAAAGTTTCACTCTTATGTGCCATGAACGCCACCCAAGAAAATCTTGAATAATCATCAGTAATCACGAGGCAATATTGATCATTTCGAATGCTTTTGTGCTTGACAGGACCGAACAAATCCATGTGCAAACGTTCAAGAGGAACAGCCACCGTGTTGATTTTCTTTGTAGGGTGTCGTTTCTTCGTTTGTTTTCCTTTTTGGCATGAGACACAGACGTCTTGAAGATGGAAGTTTTTAAGAGGAACACCATTCACCAATTCATTTGACACCAAATGATTCATTTTGCGTAAGTGAATGTGACCCATTCGTCTGTGCCAAGAAATTGTGTCTTTTTCTGTGGCTTTGGAAACGAAACAAGTTGCTTGTGCAGACGTTGTGATAGCTTGGCTCATATCAAGGACATACAAATCATTTATCCTTGGAGCCGACAAGAGAATCCATTCTTTCGGAATTTTGAAGCCGGGTTTCAGCACATAACATCCATTTGCATCAAAGTGTACTAAGAACTGCTTATCACAAATGTGAGAAACACTAAGAAGATTGTGATCAAGTTGTTGTACGAAATTGATCTTATCAAAGCTAACAACCCAATGACTACTGATAGTTCCTCCTGGAACACCCTGCACATGAACTCACATAATTAGTTGGAGATGGGGACCCAAGCCATTGTGGTCTTGGGTCTTCCATTTTCATCAACAATAATAACTTCTATTCTTTGATGATTCATAAATTGTGATGGTCCCCCTGAATTTGTGGTTATTTTAGGTTTCCATGTCTGTTGAGATTTACCAGTTTGATTGTTTGAAAATTTAACTTCGTGATTGTTTAAAGTTTTTGAAAACTTTGAACTTTCTGGTTTAACTGAAACAGATTGTTTTTGAACCACATCAGTTTTAAGTACTTTCTCAATTTTCTTGACCTGTTGGCGTTTTTGTTTCTTTTCCCTTTCTTTTACAAGTCGGGGATCTTGTTTTAAAGAAACAGATCGCTTTTGGTGATTGCGTTCACGGGGATCATCATCTTTTCCTTTCAACTTATGAAGATACGGGCAATTTCGAACGATATGCCCAATTGTACCACATTCAAAACATGATCTTCGTTCAACAAACCCCGAAGTATCATGTGGTCGTCTTGCCGATGATGAACTTTGTGATCCCGAGGTACTAGGTTTTGAACTATTTGGTTCATTTCTTTTCATCACAGTTGCTTTCTTGACAAAATCTAAGTTAGATTGGTTTTCAAACGTTGCAATTTTGTCCGTTCCCTTAGATTTCACAAAGTTCACATTCTTGTTCTTCTTCTTATTCGGCTTCCTTTGACTTTCAGTCGGTGTTTTACCTCTTGGGTTGGTATGATTTTGCTGCTTTTTCTCTGTTGGTAGTTTCTGATTGCCAAATTGTTTTCTAACTTCAGCCTTTGGGATAGGAGGGCACTGTGTTTCCACAATGTGTGATCCTTTCTTACCCAAAAACTTACTTGTTGAATTTTCAAAGACTTTACTGATTAACGATTGATTAACGTTCTTAATAGGAAAATCTTTGTCAGAATAAATTTTATCATCACCAACAAGAGTGTACAGCAAATTCACACTCTCCGACTCTTTTTCAGACGAGGACTCGATTGCAACAGTCTTAGCGGGTTTTGCAGGAGGATCACACAGAATATGATTCTCAAGAGGTATCTCCTCTTCGTTTATCACCGCATTAGACTTTGCTGAATCAGTATCATCAGACTCATCATCAGAAGAATCAGCATCCTCAATCACAACTGGAGGATCCTGACTCTGTTCAGCAGTTACAAAAGTATCTGCTGACACATCCGAATCTGATGATACTTCTTTCTTGTATCCAAGCCCTGTTGCAAATTCCTCAACGTCCAAAGGAACAGATGGTTCAAAGTGAGTTCTATACTCCTCATCAGGCATAGCATCATAATTGTTTCTCACGGGTGGTGGACATTTCTTGTAACCTATGCATGTGACATCCCGTTTCTCTTTCTGAACGTCAATGATGTGATCCAACACATAGCTAGAGCTCAAATAACTGTCTAACTTGAGTCGGATCGCCTCACTTTCAGTTTTAACACAGGCCATTTCCTTTTGCATTACCTCAAGACGAGTTATATACAAATTAATGTCAGTTTGTTTTCTGGAAACCATTTTTGTCAGCTCTGTTTTATCTTTCTTTAATGTCTCAATCATTGATTTAAAATCCTTTTCATGGTTTTCATAAAACATGTTGGCTTCTGTGCACTTGGAAAGATCAACGGTCAACTTCTGGTTATGAATGAATGTCACATCATATTTCTCTTGCAAAGCCTCGTGTTTGCTTTGCAATTCACACCACTCATCATTCAATGAAGCATGTTTGTCTTGCAAGTCAAACAAACTAGCTTGTAAAGCATCATGTTTGCCTTGCAACTCAGACATGTTTGCATCCAAATCAGCACATCTAACATGCAATCTATCACAATTATCACAAATAGCAGCAGTGGGTTCATCGACACATACCTGACTTGATGAACTGTCGACATTAGCCATAAAGGCTGAATGGAGAGAAGACGAAGAATAGGCAGCTTGATCCACCAAAATAGATCTTCTTTGAATTCCTGCTGTAGCTTCTTCCAATAGTTCATCAATATCTGCATTAACTGACGCAGTTGATGTGTCATCTTCCTGATCATTCCCTGAACTCGAGGACTCTTCATCTGAACTTCCACTGTAACCGGAGCTGTCTTCATCTTCAGAAGATTCACTACCATTGGTGGAAGATTCTCCACCACTGGCATGTTTAAGATCCTTGACAACTTCAGCAAAACACGCTGTTCCATCTGGAGCATCATTTCCCAACTGGATTGACCAATCACAGCCTTCATCTACTTGAACCACAAGTGCCTGGTTGGCATTAGATGGTCCTGCTTGACTCTGGTTGTTGACAGGCACCAGTGTGCGCTCGTTGTTCCTTACTTGGTTCTGATTTGCCCTGTTGCCTTGACCTCTGAAAGGATTTTGGTTCCCATGTTGAGATGGCCTTGTACATTCACGCTTGAAATGACCACGTTCACCACAATTGAAACACTTAACAACCTGCTTATCAAACCCATACTTGGTGTCTTTCTTGCTCTCCAAGCTGGTTCTGCCAGTTCTTTCCATAAAATCCTTTGCTCGCCTAACAGCACTGGCAAAGGCCCACTTGATGTCCATCATCTCCATCTCCTCTTTATCGATCTGCTGATAGTCTTCTTGTGTCAGATTAATGTTACCAATCTGACCTTCCACTAATCCACAGTATGCGCTCACCAAAGTGTTTAGCAGCTCCATGTGTTCCTTTGCTACTTCCACACTGACTTTAGAAAAGCTTGAGGTGTCGAGCCGTACTGTATTTGGCTTTGATTGTTGACCAGCAGATGATGTGCTTCCATAACAAGCTTGCTGTTGAGGAGGAAGTGGATTCCCATACATGTCTGTTGGTACGGTAGATTGAGGAGGAAGTGGATTCCCATACATGTCTGTTGGTCCGGTAGATCGAACAGGTAATGGATTTCCGAACATATCAGTTGCTCTGATAGGTCGTTGGCTTTGCTGTTGTGGTGCTGGTTGGGGAACTGGATCAAGCGGATTTCCATACATGTCTGTTGCAGGAGGCTTGACCGGAACTTGGATAGTATTGCCATACATGTCAGTGCTAGACACAAACGCTGTTTGAATTGGAGCATGTGAAGAAGGCTTTGTAGAAGTGCTAGAAGTTCCATAATACATTTCAGGATTCTGTGGCACGGGAACTCTTTTCGCCTTGAGAGTTTCTTCCTGATTCTTGTTTTCCAGGAGTTGAACAAAGTCGTTGAAGCTCGTTGTAGCTAAAGTACCATTGTACTTCATGATTTCCAAGAAGGTATTCCATTGAGGTGGCAACGCATCAGCAAACCTTTTTACAATCTCTGCTGAGGTTGTAACAACCCCAAAATTTGCCAATTCAGTCAGCAAATGATTAAATCGACTTGTCAAATCACCTAACGACTCATTCTCCATACAAGTAAAACCATCAAACTCTTTCTTTAGCAGGTCTTTTCTCAATTGACGTGTCGTTTCATTTCCTACGCCCCTTGTCTTCAACGCGTCCCACAACCTCTTTGTCGTCTTGTAACTGACAAATTGATGATAAATATCTTTACTTAACGCCTGAGTAAGAATGGCATATGCCTTCTTTTCCAAATCATAGACCTTCTTCTGATCTTCTGTAAGATCTGCAAACGTAGCAGCAGATGATGCGGCAACCTCTATTGTTTGATCGAAATCTGTAATGAACCGCAACCACAATTCTGTATTTTGACCAAGAACGTATGTATGAAATCTATCAATCCATCCTGGATATTCGTATAAGTGCATCAACTTTGGAGGCCGATTCAAACTTCCGGTTTCGCTCTCGCTTAAGAGAATGCTTTGAATACTTGGAGTTTGATTTGATACGAATGCCCATTGACCGGTAGAAGTTGCATTAGCTTGAGAAGATACCGGTGCGGGAGACGGAGTACCAAAATACATGTCTGTATTTACCGGAGTACCCCATCTTGGATTCATTTTTGATCAAGAATAATAAAACCTGAAAATCACAAACTTGTTAAACAAAAACAGACTAAGTTCGAAAGATCAACACTTGTTCGAAGGATCAACAGTGTTCGAAAGATTACTGTTGAGTTTCGAACAATGATTTCGAAAGACTCCCCAATCGTAGGATCCTTGTCTTTCGAATAAGAACAGTAAAATGAAAGATGTATCCTTCGAAAATATTCCTTGGATCGAAGGATAAGTCACAGACTTCGAAGGATGTTCGAAGGATGATTATCTATCGAACCTCCTTTGATCGAAAGATGATCTTTCGACTTCGAAGGATATCTTTCGAACTGCCCTGACACAGTTGACAAATGAGACAGGATGGTGAAAAAGTTGATGGGTTGGTAGAAACTTTCGGCAGAAGGTATGCTCAGACAGTCAGACCATACCTTTTACCAAAACCATGATTTGAAACATAAAATATACCCCAAAAAGGACAGACTTTATCCAGAAACCGGTCACCGGAGAAGCCGGAATTTTGGCCGGAAATTACCAAACACTTCAAAAACAAGTTTTTAAGTTACCCAACCCGTTCCTTAACACACCCGGTTAGTTTAGAACACGTTTTAACGTAAAGATAAGCGAGAAAAACAGTAAAAACGGCTGCAAAACCAAGTGAGTTTTGTCCAAACACTCCAAAGTCTTGTAAAAACTCGGTTTTTAACAAGGAAAAGAGCCACGGCTCTGATACCACTTGTAGGTCCCTCGGAGGTTGAGGTTTAACCTATTCCTTGTTATGTCTAACACACTAGCAAGTGCGGAATCCAAGCTAGCATGCAAACCGAGATAGAACAAGCACAAACACAACACACAAACTTCACCGATTAACACCACTTGTATTAATACGTATGAAAGGTTCAGTTACAAAGCAATGTTTACAAATCAGTTTTGCAAACTCTCTCAGTGTGTGTGTTCCCTGTATTTTCTGCACTCTTTCTCTCTTTTTGTCTATCTATGTCTAACTCTGCAGAAGTGAACACAATGCATGGGTTTATATACCCAATACAGATCGTCTGGTCGAAGGATCAGACAGACTGATCGTAGGATCATCTGTCGACCAGAAACCCATCGAAGGATCACATATATCACGAAGGATGGTATCCTTCGTGGTCTATCCATCGAAGGTTATCTTTCGAGCTCATCGAAGGATACAAACAATCCTTCGATGACACATCCTTCGACACAGACATGTTACAACCATTGTGTTGACTGTTTGGCCAAGTCAAACCAGGAGGATGGTTGACCTGGTCAAACTTACAAAACTAACAAAGACATCGTTTGGTATAAAGACAAAATACAGACAAAGTACAGACACAAGTGCACCAACAAAACCAAACCCAAACTGACTCCTACAGACCCGGTACACTCCTGCAGACTAGGATGTACTTATACTTATTCAAATACTTAAATAAAACACATGCAAAATACTTTTGAATTATTCTCAATATGAGCTCCATACGCACCTTTCATGCGTATGAGCTTCATACTCATAAACAATTCAGCATACAAGACTTAAACTAGTCTATTTGCACTATGACGGCCACATAAACATATATCTACAATGACCAATAACATTTCCATGGCCCAATAAATGTACAATAATGACGCAATTTAATCTGTAGTTGAGGTATCAACCAATCTTGGAGGAGAAAACATATAAGGATTTGGAGGGATTTCCAATGATGCTAAGTCGTCTTCTAACATTTCCAAAACCTTACTGATTGTCGGACAACTCAAGGGATTAGGTTGTATGCACCACAGCCCCACCATAATCATTTTCCTCACCATCTCGTTTTCTTCTGCACTCATAATCCCGTGCAGTCCAAGTTGTTCTTCTTTTGATACAACCTTTTTGTATATCCAACAATGTGGAAAGTATATCTCACTTGTATGTTCAACTTCAACCTCGATAATTCTCCTCCCTCCAACCATTTCTAAAATCATCATTCCATAACTATAAACATCAGATTTGTGTGAGACCCGTCCAAAATTTCTAGAAAATAGTTCAGGAGCAATATACCCTGGTGTTCCTTTCATAAGGGACATGGATAACATGCTTCTTTCATCAGGGAAAAGCTTAGCCAGTCCAAAGTCAGATATTTTAGGACAAAAATTCTGATCCAGAAGAATATTATGTGGCTTTATGTCCAAATGCAAGATCCGTGTGTTACAACCCCTATGCAAGTATTCTAGTCCTCGAGCAATGCCCATTGCAATCTGGTGCAACTTTTCCCACCCAAGCTCACTATTACTTGAACAACCCCGGCCATATATGAACCTCTCAAGGGATCCGTTTGGCATGAATTCATAGATTAAAGCCTTTCGACGACCTTCCGAACAGTATCCCACTAGACTGACAATATTAACATGAGATGTACTGCCAACACTCGCAACTTCGTTAATGAAATCTTCCCCATCACCTTTAAGTTCGTTTAAAACCTTCACTGCTACTAGGTTTTGGTCACTGAGCGCACCTTTATACACAGAACCGAAGCCGCCTTGGCCTAATTTGACTTCAAAGGAGTTTGTCATCTTCTGGACTTGTGAATAAGAATACCTCTTTGGAGCTATGAATTCATGATTCTTTAAAAACATTTCCACATTGATGTTATTCATTGACATTGTTCTCCATCTGAGTTTCCTTCTAAAACATAGCATTATGATGATTAATATTGTCACCGCTCCTACACCCAGAGCTGTAACGATTTTCTTCCGTTTCAACTATCAAAAACATTTATGTTAGGGATTTTGTTTATGATAATTTACCTAAGACAAGAATCACCTGTGACGATTTTCTTCGTGCATCTGTAAAATGGAACCATACAAATATCGTGTTAGAACTATTCCTTTCGTTTCAACTATCAAAAACATTTATGTTAGGGATTTTGTTGTTGTGACCATCCATGCGATTGATTATGACTTATTCATTTATAAAGAACATATTGTATGATTAAAAAGAGTTGATGATTAATTCACAGTAGTGGTGACATTATTATAACAGCAAACAGTATAAGGCTGCAGGGTCTGGGGCGTGGGTTGGGGCGGCGGATTGCCCAAAACGCTAGCTAAACCACACCGAGCTAGCGCTGGCCATGGCGTTGCCCCACTGGCGTGGAGATTGAGCCTGGCGTGGGGCGGGGGGCAGTGTGACTTGGCTGGCTTGGATTGGCTGGTTCGATATAGCCGTTGGGGTTAGCCGTTGCCAAAAGGCTACTTTATATAAAAAAATATTATTTCCTTTTACACTATATAAATACCCACCCATTTTTTTCATTTTTTACCACTTCTCGATCTACTTCTTCTATCATATCTCTATATTTTTTTATAAAATTAACCCATTTAACCCTCTACAATGCATTCTTTTAACCGTGGATACGACCCAAACAACCCCTTTGGATACCAAGAAAACCCGAACCCATCCCCCCTATTAGAATTATTTGAGTTCTCATTTGATCCCTTTCGATCTATACGCCAAACATATATACAATGACATGTAGAGTCCCTGATTAAATAAGAACTATCTAACCACTTTATTTTAGATGGATTAGTGTAATCTGAATGAAATGCATCCCCGTTGAAGTGATAAACATATTTTTTAGTCCAGAGTAATTACCGCTGTTGGCTTCTGAACACTGAAACTTTCCTTGTTGAGTGTGGCAGTGGCCGCCTTTGTTGTGACACGCATCACAGGAAGGTGATGGCGTAAATGAAATAAGGAAGCCAGCAGCGGGAGGTGGAAATACGTTGGTGTAATTAGATTCTTCACCTTCATTCACAATTTGCAATCCTGGCAGCTGTATTACTTCACATCTAGGTGGGAGATCACTTGGAGCCGTTGTATAATTGCCAATATGATGTTTATAGTAAAACTTGTGATTTATGCATTTGTTGTAGCTGTTGTAAGTAGGTTGGTTAAAATAAGCATCAATCTCTGGAACATACTTGGGATCATTTGTGCATTTGAAGAGAGTCATGAGGGGTTTGATTGAAATGGAAAACAATTCAGGAGTTGGAGAAGTGAAATTATCCATAAGTGCCTTACAGCTCTTTGCAAATATAAGATCTTAGAATGATCTGTTTTCAATAAAGACAGAAGGACCAGAATTAAGCTTGGTTTGAATAACATATGACCGTCCACCAAGTTGAATATTCTCATGATTCAAAGTGCAGTTGACCTCAATCAACCCACATCGGGTGTCATTCCCGTTGTAAAACGGGTAACTGAACGGTCCTGAATCTGGGCAGCTGAAACTTGCCGGGCAGATGGGCATAGACATGTTGTATGTAGTGGAGTGAATCAGGGGTAGAAGATAGAGTAGCACAAGTGAAAAAAAGATGAAGAGGGTCATTTCAATATCTAACAGAAATTGTTTAGAACCAGTATACACATGATTACATATATATGGTTCAAATCTAAGGAATGCAAAGCCAAAAGCTGCCAAAAAGCCTAAGAATCGTATAACTTGTGGAACTTTATCCTTGTTGACGACTTATATTTCCCAACTCATCTCCTCCATTCATCCGTCACCCTTTCTAAACGCGTGAACACACACTGAAGTTTCCTGTGGTTCCAAATTTTCTACCAACTAAATACGTCTCGTTAAACTTGGTCAAGTTTGGATGGTTAATGATGGATGTGACTGATACATAAGCCCACCCAATAATGTAATGGGTTGTTTTAGTTCCTTGCAACGTGATTATAAACAACTAAGAGAAAGGCAATACATCACAAATGTTAGTCTAGGCATTCAACAACCACCACCACACCCTATAAATCCCACATATAGCAAATCTATCAGTAGGGAAATGTTAGTCTAGACATGAGTGAGTTAAATCCGGAAAGCCTTGAGATTAAAGCACTACCTAATTAACATCACCGCAGGAGCTTGATCATCTCTATTAACATGCAAAGATGTACATCAAGTTTGAAATATTGAGTACAAATACTCAAGTTATAAAGACAGAAGGACCAGAATCAAGCATGAGTGTAAGCATATCACATCGCCATCCTCCAAATTGTATTTTCTCATAATTCAAAAAACAGTTGACGCTTTCCGGGCATATATGGTTGAAAACTCCGAAATTTACACAAATAAGCACCAAACAAAGGTTTGACAGTCAAAGTAAACACGACGTTAATATGACTACGGCTGTAAATGAATCTGACAGAGCTAGTTCAACAGCACAAAATTGTACTCTAATACTGAAGTATATATAGTTTTAAAGAAAAAAAAAAGCATCTTGAAACAAGTACGGTTCAAACCATTGAATTAATTAGTCCTAGAGAAAAATGCTCGGATAGTCCCTGTGGTTTCACCTTTTTTCACCTATAGTCCCTATCTTTCTAAAACTACTTGAATAGTCCCCAAGTTTTCAAGTTTTGTTCTCGGATAGTCCCTGGGTCTAACTTCAGTTACTTTTCTCTGTTAAAATGATGTGAAATGACAAAAATACCCTTTCCTTAAAAGGCCAAACCATAGGGACTATCCGGGCATCTTCTTCTTTTTTATTTATAAAACCCCACCACCACACTTCATCTTCAACCTCCACCCACCATCACCCTCCTCCGCCGGAAAAATAAGTCACCGCCGCCCCGCAGACGGCGGCGCTGCTGATTTAACAACCCTGTGAACTGTTTATCAAATCACAACATAAAAATAAGTCACCCACCATCTCTCTTTCTTTCTCTTAGTAATTAAGAATCCAAATTACCTGTGAAATATTGTAAGATCAAAATTAAGATAAATTAAAGCATAATCAAGATATCACTGATAACAAAAACGATGATCAGAAACATTCGAAGTAAAATTATAGGTCGAATCAAAATCAAATACATCCACGTAGCAAAAACTGAAACAAAATAAACGCATTTCACGTAACAAAATCGAATTAGTTTGCAATTCAGAGAACGAGATTGATAAACGGTTTAGGAACTGAAAATTGTATAAACCGGAATCGGTTGACAGAAAGTGTTTTAATTGATCAACAACAAACTGTCGCCACCTCCGAAACCACCAACACCACCGTCAACAGCTGCTCCACAATCAATCGAAACTAAAAAGCATAAGGTTGATGAAGATGACAAGTCTGTGGAAGAACAGAGGCTTGAGAAAGAAGTGCACCAAATTTCACATCAACTGCACCAAATTAGGTCAAAATCGAAGCAATAATGATGAAATTTACAGCCGAATTTGCGTGAAAACTTACCAGAACGAACAAGCTTCATCAAACGAGCAAATAAACAGAAATTAATGCGATAATAACTGAATCGGTTAGGGTTTCGACCACGCAATCAGTATCCATTCGATTAGTGTTGTTAAATTCGCGTGTGATTTGATAAACAGTTCACAGATTGATCTTTTGAGAATGAAGAAATAGGTGAAACAGAGGTGACGAAGATGAACAACAAGAACACTGGATTTTTCACCATTCTTCAGTTTCTGATGATGAACAACAACTCCCTGCCGTCGCGACCAGGTGGCCGGAGACCACCTGTCTCGATCTCGCCTCTCTCTCCCTCGGTTCTCTCTCTCTCTCTCTCTCTCGGTCGAATCTCACTCTCTCTCTTGGTTATGCAGGTTATGTGTGTATATTGTGAGATAAAACTAATGGGGGCTAGGGTTTTGAAGAAGATGAAGAAGATGCCCGGATAGTCCCTGTGGTTTGGCCTTTTAAGGACAGGGTATTTTTGTCATTTCACATCATTTTAACAGAGAAAACAAACTGAAGTTAGACCCAGGGACTATCCGAGAACAAAACGTGAAAACTTGGGGACTATTCAAGTAGTTTTAGAAAGATAGGGACTATAGGTGAAAAAAGGTGAAACCACATGGACTATCCGGTCATTTTTCTCTTAGTCCTAACTTATTTATTCTGAACTACAAAAACTCGTATCAACAAGTTTACCATATAATAAGCACTCTCGAGACATACATTAATTCTCATCATATCAGATGCTACAACTCATTGTTTGTAATTATTTGTAACATGTTACAAGCTTTCACAATCTAACTCAACCGCGCCAGTTGTATATGACAAAGAAAACAGAAAGAGTAAACTGCACTTTGAGTCCTTGTGGTAAGTTGTCCATGACAACTTAAGTCACCATTTTCAAAAAAACGTATGGTTGAGTCCTCCGCTTTTCCAATACCCATCAATTTACCCCCCTCCGACAAGTCAACGTTAGTTTGACCATTAAGGAGGAGTAATTTGGTTAACCACCTCCAAGTTCATACATTTGGGGTTCACCGCCCTAAACCAACCAGCAACCATCATCCTCCTCCCATCACCACCCTCCTAACCACCATCACCAGTAGGCAACCACCATCATCACTATGCAACCACCATCACTATGATTAAACCAAAGTCTCGATTGCAAACACCTGATGTTACTAATTGTTTTAACCAGCTGTTGCAAAGAGCTGGTGTTAAGTTTTTTTCAATCAGCTGTATTAAACAGCTGATAATCAGGCTTTAAAACTGCTGGTTCTCTCTCAGACATTTTATCGAACACTTGGTGTGCAACTTTTATCCACTGATTTTCCAATGGTTCTCTCTTAGACATTTTATCGAACACTTGGTGTGCACTTTCATCCACTGATTTTCCAATGAAATCGGAACCATAGATGTTGCCCACTAGCCCATACGCAAGAAAGATACAACATTGGAGGTGTAGAAATCAGACATAGCTTCACTTAAACTTCAGACTTTTCAGAAATTTTGAAGAGATAAGTACCTGGTAGTTACCTCTATTCGATGGACCCATGTGATTTTATTTTCCATCATGTCCAGAAGTTGATTTTAGACTTGATGGAGTTTGAAATTAATAAAAACCTCCTTGAAGTAAGCAGGGGCAAAAACGACTTTTCACACACTTATTAACGGTCAAACTAACTAAATTTTTATAGAGGGGGTAGATTAATGGGTTTTGGAAAAGCCGGGCACTCAATCATACGTTTTTTTTTAATATGAACTCGGATTGTCACTAACAACTTGCGACAGCGACTCAAAATAGAAAACTTTTATTGTTTTCAAACTTTTTATAATTTTGTTCTTATTGACCAATGCATCAAGACGTTAACCCTCCCTCTCTTGTCCCCAATTTATACTTTTGTATTCGAAAATATATTGGTCAAGTTTGGCATCATTAGTCAAGTTTGGATGGCTAGTGATATTTATAACTGATTCAATTCAAGAGCTAGCAGACTCATAGTTTGACCTGCTTGACAATGGCAAGTGGGCTAGAAAAGGAAGGGAATAATTTTCGTGCCATTTAGATTTACGGGTAAAATACTAATTTCGGAAAGTGGCTCATAAATCTTATCTTTACCGTGTAATCCCAATTTCCCCAGCACTCAATCATAACATGAAGGTGACATTAGAAATAAACTGGAGAAGCGATAAATGAGACGAGATTAGATACTCTCTTGCCATACGGATATGACATTTGTAATTGTATTACTTCACATCTACCTAAGGCTGTTGCAATGCTGATATGATTGTTAGGGTGGTCGGGGCGATAGTGTGATAGCCACTCGTGATGAGTGATAGCACCTCGCCACGAGGGTGCTATCATGTGTGGATGAGGAGGAACTCATGATACTCATCTTGTGTGGATGAAGGGATGTGTGTGTGTGTTTGACTTTGGTGTTGAGGTGTGCAACTCAGATTCAAAGAAATTTGACCAAATAAAAGGCATAGAAACAATCAGTCCCAACTTATTTATTCTCAACTACAAAACTCATATCATCAAGTTTACCAAATAATAAGCACTCTCAAGTCAACACCTACATTAATTCTCATCATATCAGACGCTACAACTCTTTATTTGTAACTACCACATATACATGCCAACTCTGGATTCAAACGAACCGTTTAGTTTAGTTACTAAATTGGAGGTTAAACTAATGGAGGGAAAGAAATGTGGGTGTTAGGTGACTTTGACTCCACTTGGTCGTTTTCCTTCCATTGCATCTTTCTTATTACGACAATCCGCACACAGAAAAGGACCTTGCCAAGGCTTTGAGCTTGTTGAAAAGATGGAACCAGCATGAACCGATATGCCTTCACTCGCTGCGATGTCAACTTGACAGATACCACAAATGAAAAGACCCGATGTTGATGAACTGCCCGTCTCATCATTCCCCAATCTACATTATATCCAAATAAAATGTTTATCACCATACTAATATAGTAATATGCCACCTCAAACATGAAGTACAGAGGTCTTTAAATAATTCAATTAAGATCATCATTTGTGATAAAACAGACTGTATGCTGTCTTTTGTTGTTTAAGAGGTCTTTAAATAAGGGGTGCCTTATTCCCACATACCCTATATCTTATTTTCACATCCCCTATTGTATACGGGCCGTATACAATTATACGGCTCGTATAGAATGTTTTTTAATAGGAAAATGCGTAGAGAATGTTTTTTTTGGTTTTATTATATACGGCCCGTATACAGTTATACGAGTCGTATACATGTGTATACGATTTGTAAAACGTATACGGCTCAATTGATTTATTTTTGTGGGTTTTTGATGTTAGCACATGTATACGGGTCGTATAACTATATACGGGCCGTATATATTGGCGTTTTTTCAAGTATCACGTTTTATTCCTGTAAAAACACAATCCTTCTAGGGTTTCTAAACTCTTCATCACCTTTAACAATGTCGATAAACGTTGATCGGAACATGCCGCTTAAATCGGAGCACAGGTAGAGTAACGTTACCGATCAGTCCCTTGATGAAAACCTTAGCGATCGCAGAGATCTTCGTGTTGGTTATTTATCGATTCCGAGTAACTAGCAGAAGAATCTGACACAAACAAGTTCTCCACAGTTTGTTATTCAGATCTCTGTTCGGTCATCTTTCCAAACTACAACACACGATACTTTTAATAAGCTGTCATAGTTGTCAAATTCGATTTCAACAAATCTTTTCATTTTCCTTCAATTTCTAAAACATTCTCTGTTACATGAAGATGTGTCGGGTTCTTCTACTAGTGGTATTTTACTGAAGTATTGAAGATTGAGGCGGGCATTGTTTAAATCTGAATATAACTAGATGTTACGTGTATCAGCGTTGTTTATCACCCTGTGTGAGCATTGGAAACCCGACAAACAGTCTTGACAACTGTGACATTTTATCTATCTATGTGTGTCACATCCATCCTGTTATTGCAATCGATATGATTAATTTTTTCAGATTTTTTTCTAATTAGCGTTGTTAACTACCAAAAGAATGCATACACAAATAGTTCTAGTGGACGAAGCAAAGAGACCGTTGTGTATCTGAATCAGGTTCTCAAACAAACACTACCAAAGATGGGTTGGTGATAAATACCGGAGCTGTTATCTCGGTTGTTCAGTACTCTCCTATATCAACTTGAACGGTTGATGGTTACAAGGATTGTTCTAATAGATTAAAGAGAATAAACCATTTTTTACCAATTTTCACTCCAGTAGTAGTTGAAACTTGAGCGCAGGAATCAATTCAAAACCCTCACCCTCAAAAATCAACCAAAAAAGGGCTGATAATGGCTGATGGTTCTTCGTTGAGGAAACCAAACGTAGACGGAGATGATAGGCCTGGTAACCGGAAGAGAAATCAATTGTATTTTTTTAGTTGCTTCTCTTGTTAAGTTTCTGAACCAACCGAAATCCACAAATTCCAACAGTTTCTTCATAGATTCCGTCCTGTTTCCAAACTCTTTCACACAAAGTTAATATTCACTGTGGTGGATGAAAGCATAAAGTTAGAAAAATACTCAACAAAGATTGAAGGGTACACAACTGAAGGTTTAGTGCACGAAGACGTATGGATAAACAAATTGTGAGTGGGAATATGGCTATGATGAATAGTATGGATAAACAATCACCGGTATGGGTTTTTCTGCTAGTTATTCGGAATGTTTCGAATCATCACAGAAGACGTGTCGGGTTCTACTGCTAGTAGTATGAGTCTGAGTCCATTGTGGTTCGTGAATGTTTCGAATCATCACGACAAGGATCGTTCTAATAGATTAAAGAGAATAACCCCTTTTTTAGCATTTTTTACCCATAGTATACGAGCCGTATAATAATATACGGCCCGTATACAACCATCGTATACATTGTATACGATCGGTAAAAATATTTTTTACCAATGATATACGGCCGTATAAACCGTATACGACTCGTATACATATGGTAAAAAATGGTAAAAACCTCTTTAATCTATTAGAACGATCCAATAAACGAAGAACAAAGCCTATTTTCAAAACGCAGGTTCATACAGTGCTGTAATAGGTTGTGGTTCAGCCAAAATGACATCTAGCATTACTAACGGTTCAAGTAAGTGTCTCAACCACTACTAAACATCTACTTTCTTAATCTGAATGTTAACTTTTTAGTTGCTTATCTTGTTAAGTTGCTGACCCAACCGAAATCCACAAATTCTGTCACTTTGTGTATTGACGAAGCTGACAAACACATTGGTATTTTCTCAAAATGTGCAAACTTGAAGAATCTCACATTAAAGGAGTTTGCAACAACGGGATCAGATGGTTTGAGTATCTTTCATCCTCGTTTGGCTAATCTCACACTTGAAAATGACAACATTGGTATTTTCACAAAATGTGCAAACTTGGAAATGACAACTTGCGAGATCTGACCCAACCGAAATCCACAATTATGCAAATTTGTACGTAAAGATCTCTACACAAACTCTTCTACATCTTTTAACCACCATCACTTAAGACCTTGAAAGATTTGTTGAAATCGAAGCATTCACAAACCACAATGGACTCAGACTCATGTTCAAGTAAGTGTGTAAGAATCTGAAAATTCAGGTTTACCTTGTTAATTTCTCAAAACAAACTCTCGTTTCTTCATCTTCATCTTCAAGAACAATGATGAACAGATGATGTCAGATAATACTTCATTTGTTGAGAAACCATTATCTTGTGATACATGAACGTTGTATTCTTGTCTTTCAAAAGAGTTTGTATTGAACCAAGAATACTACAAACATTCTATACCTTGCAACGTATACAGGTGCAAGAGAATGGCGAGTTATTTTCAGTTATTTCTGTTGATTCACAAATTCCATTGTTTAAACCAGAATCAGGTTCTCAATACAAGGATCGTTCTAATAGATTAAAGAGAATAAACCATTTTTTTACCATTTTTTACCATAGTATACGAGCCGTATCAGAATATACGGCCCGTATACAATCATCGTATACATTGTATACGACCGGTAAATTTGTTTTTTACCGAGAGTATACGGCCATATAAACTGTATACGTCCCGTATACAAATGGTAAAAAATGGTAAAAAAATTTCTTTCTTTCCTTGTGATACATGAACGTTGTATTCTTGTCTTTCAGAAGACTTTGTATTGAATGGCGAGTTACCATTTTTTAACCAAGAGTATATGAGTCAGGCGTTGGAAGGATTGTAGTAGTAGGACATTGGTACCACTGTGAAAATTGCATCAGGAAGCTCAACTTGACTTGACATTGGTACCACTGTCAAGTATGCCGGGTTCTGCAAATATTATCTTGACAGTGGATCGAGTGATACGCTTATCTATTCTGGTCAAGGTGGGCATGGTTTGTTCGGGAGTAAAATTGCATCAGGAGGGGAGAGAGTCTGATACAATAAGGATGTTGGGAATTAAACGCATGTACGTGACAAAATAAGGATGTTCGCATAAACATATATTCGTTTCATAACCTCCTCCTATAAATCAACCACAACTGACAAAGAGCCTGTATTAGAAGCCATCCTATGTCTTTTACCAACCGAAGAGGCAGCAGAAGACGTGTCGGGTTCTTCCAACATTCACGAACCACAATGGACTCAGACTCATACTACTCACCCTCCCCTGAGGAAAATTTTTCCCGACGACTCAAGAAAATCCACAATCAATGTATACAGGTGCAAGAGAATGGCGGGTGATATAGTAATTTTCAATAATGTAGGAAGGATTGTAGTAGGAGAACATTGGCGGGTGATATAGTAATTTTCAATAATTTTCAACCATTTTTTCTTTTCCTTCAATTTCGAGAACATTCTCCCTGTGTATGTGCTTGTGCTGTAGAAACCGGTGATGAATTTGTATACACAACTGAACGTTAATTGATATTGTTTTAGACAACAACAGATAATGAACGGATTGTTGGTGGATAACGCAAACAAGTTCTCCACAGTTTGTTATTCAGATCTCTATTCGGTCATCTTTCCAAACTACAACACACGATAAGTTTAAACTTTATAGTGTGTGATTTGACCAGGAAATGATTGGGAATTAAACGCATGTCCGTAATCCCGCGTTGATAGCTTCCGTTTTATTCAGACTCCTTGTTGATGTTTTATTTTTTTCTACTTTTAGAAAGTTTTGAGCACCTCACCACTCTAAAATACTTGAAAAATCAAATTTTCGTTCCATACGGGCCGTATAACAGTATACGGCCCGTATACACGTTCGTATACATTGTATACGACCAGGCAAACTTATTTGAATATGGTGTATACGGGCCGTATACACCATGTGTAAATAAGTTTTCCCATGTATTAATATTAGGACCCTTAAATAATTCAATTAAGATCATTTGTGATAAAAGTGGGCCCTCGGTGGGCAAAAATGAAATTGCACTAATTTTAACGCTATTTTACTAATTTCGTGAAAATAAAGTTAAAAGTGGTGGACGGTTAATCATGCATCTTGTGGTGGCGTTGATAGCCGAAAGACAAGGGGTTACATGCACTAATCAGCCTTTGTCCGATTGCTAAGTGTTATGTGTCTTATGTTCAAGGCTTGATGCAAAACTACTATCGAGCTGGGGGTCTCACTCGAAGCAGCCTCTCTGTTCCTACGGGGTAGAGGTAAGGCTGTCTACATCTTATCCTCCTTAGATCCTACCTTAGCTTTGCTATCGGTGGGATTTACTAAGTATGATGATGATGATGATGATTTGGGATAAAAACAGACTGTATGCTGTCTTTTGTTTTTTAAGAGGTCTTTAAATAATTCAATTAAGATCATCATTTGTGATAAAACAGACTGTATGTTGTCTTTTGCTGTTTGGGGGGTGCTAAACCGGTCGTGTTAACGGGTTGGTGGGTTCAACCTGACCCGAACCCGAAATTTTAGACAAGCCCGAACATGACCCGTTCAACCCAATTTTTTTTACTTTCTAATTTGTTTCTGCAAATTTGTATATTAAAATTAAAATTTACTACAAAAACACAAATATATATAATACAATTACATCTAAATTGCAAAAAACTTATACCAATTTCTCTTTTTAAGTTATAATCATGGCATGCCAATTTCTCTTTTTACATTATAATTATGGCATAAAATATGCACCCAATTTAATTTATGACATAAAACATATTTTTAAAAATTATAATATAATATAAATGGGTTAAACGGGTCAACCCACCAACCGACCTGGTTGACCCGAACCCGACCCGTTTAGATAAACGGGTTCGCGGGTTCAACCTGAAACTGACCCGAACTTGTTTAGACTAAACCCAAACCCGTGAATTCTGTGTTAGGTTCGTCTCATATATCTAACGGTTAGATATATTAGATATATGAACATTTGTCATTATTTGATATGCATAAATAAAAAGACCTTTAGGTAATAATGGTTAATTGGGTAATTGTAGACCAAAACCAAAGTTGATAATTTTGGGACATCTTTAAAACGTCAACGATACTGAAAACATACCAATAAAGACTTTAAATAGTTCAATTAAGATGATCATTGACATCTTTCATTGTGTTGATAAAACAAAAATAATAAAGCTCATGTGACAAGACAGACTGACCTTTCGGCAAGCATGGCTGAATCTTCTTCAAAAAGTTCTTCAACAATGCCTACAGCAGACAGTTTCTTTGACATTTTACTAGTAGAACCAAGAGACTTTGCTCTGAGAAAGAAAGCTTTGAGCTTGCTTTGCTTTTTACGTGGTGGGGATGGTGGCGGCATTGCGTTGTCCGGAGGAATTATGTCCACAACTGTTGATACACCTTTTGTGTGGTCGCGGCACGTTCGGTTCGACACTTTCACGGAATGAAGACCAACTTGGATATCCTCCTATCCTACTTGGGTTCGACAAGTTTATCTTGTTTGTTTTGTAATGTATAAATATAACTGTGCATGTTGCATATTAGTTATGTGGTATGTGTGTGTTTATATATTCACTGGGCTAAAAACCTTGACTTTGGACCAAAACCTTCATTGGGCCAAAAGTCTTCATGGGGAAACCCCTCATGACAAAACCCCTCTGTTCATGATGAAACTCTAAGGTTTCATCATGCTACAGGACAAAACACGATGAAACAAAGAGTTTCATCACACTACAGGACAAAATCATGACGAAACTCTCTAGTTTTGTCGATTGTTGGGTTTCTTCAGGCCCAATGTTGTTTCGTCGAGCCCACATATGGTTTCGTCGTAGTTAAGGCCTTGGCTGCTATATAAACACTTCACTGGTTTCACTTTGAAACTAGATGAGAGCATACCCTGAGAGTTATTCTGTCAAACTGTGTGTGTATCAGTTGTTCTTGGTTCTCATCCCATTTAATCAATAGATTGCGTTTCATTTGTTATACCGCGTGTGTTATTTACTATGTTTGATTTGGCATAGTTACGGGGATTCCGCACTCGTGACATTGTTTGTTATAAACAAGGGTTTGGTTTTCGTTATCGATCCTCAGATTTCGGGACCTACAAGTGGTATCAGAGCATTGGCTCTTATCCTTGTTTAAAATCAAACATAGTTGGATTTTTATCAAGTATTGGAAACTGTTGTTTATGATTTTCTGGAAATCTGGTTCTTGAAAAACTCATATTTTCTGGAAAAAGTGCTTAAAATCTATTTGTATCTTGCTTGTTTTGCTAAAAAGTTTTATTAAAAACCTTGTTAGTTGATTGTTCACGTGTTAAACCGGGTTTTTAGTGAAAGTTTTAAGCGAATTCGGGTTTCGTCAGTGGCCGGAATCTTTGAACCTTCATCGTTTGTTCAACAGAAATTCAAAGTGTTCTTCATATTTTCCACTTTTTGATCTTACGTGAAGTACTGTATTAGTTGTTGGTGATTTTGTATTTTAAAAGATAAAAGGAAAATCATTAAAGTATTGTTGAAGACATGCTGTTTGGTAAGAAAAGTATGGTCAGGTTTGAAAATTATGGAGTGTGTCAGTAAGAGATAAGGCAACGTTGAAAAATATCTAACCAATCTCACCAACTCTTGCAACCTTATCCCTTCTGTTTCGTCTACCAGGAATAAGAAGTTTGGTCGACTTTATAATATAAATCAGGTTTTGTCAAATTGAGTTGGGCTTCAAATTGAATTGGGCTTCTCCATGTTTCATCGATCAGAAGCCCAAAAAGGACAAGGTTTCGTCGCATAACAATCACAGGAGGTTTCGTCATAACCTTGTTTCGTCGATCAGAGAGTTATCACAAACAGGGTTTCGTCGTCTTTGTTTTTCCATACTGTTTCGTCATTGGTTCCTGAGTTTCGTCGATTATAATTCAGAACAGTTTCGTCGATCATAATTCACAACAGTTTCGTCGATTATAATTCAGAACAGTTTCGTCGATCATAATTCAGAATCCAGTTTCGTCGATCAACACACATCAGAACTTTCGTCGTTCATCACATATCATTCAGTTTCGTCGCACACAAACAAACAGGGTTTTCGTCGATCTAAATCAGAATCCAGTTTCGTCGAGTCAACACTATATTCAAAACAGTTTCGTCGCCATCAGTTACGTCAAAAGAGTTTCGCCGAGGCTTTGAATTTCTTCGCACAATTGTTTAAGCTTTAGGGTTTCGTCGAACTTATTAAAGTTTTTAACAGAGGCTTTGCAAAAGTGATTTAACAGTGTGTTTTTAAGTGTGTGATCAGGTTTTCACTTTCATATATCAAACATGAGTTGTACTAGCCCTTGGGATTGGAGTACGGACCCACAACCAGGTCAAAATCAGACTTCGATGGCCGCATATTTAATGAATTCCATACCTCAACAACAATAGTCAATAAGTGCAAGTCAATGGGCATTGGTGTCGAATCAGAATCAAAGCATTCAAAATCTATTGCTTAGTGAGAGTGAGACGGGTAGCAACAATCAGCCGCCAAAGTTAAATCACATGAACCACTATCCATCATGGAAGGGTCGTCTCCATAATTATGTTCAAGGGCAAAACACAGAATTGTGGACGTGTTTCACCTCTGAATATAATCAAGCTCTTGAAGAAGCAGGATCAAATGCGACAACTTTCAATAATATGCAAGAAGCCGACAAAAAGGCATATGATCTGGAGAAGAAGGCGTATGCTATTCTCACTCAAGCACTTCACAATGACATCTTTCATCAATTCTCTTATTGTAAGAACACGAAAGCTTTATGGGAAGCATTGGTAGCGAGAGGAGAAGGAAATGCAGCTTCTAGAAAGACACGCCATGATTTATTGAAGAAAGAGTTTGAATCATTTCGATTCTTGGATAATGAAACTCTAAATGATATGACTTCTCGCTTTTATCATTTGATTAGTGAAATGTGTTCTTATAATGTTGCTGCAACTCATCAGGAAATGATTGCACGGTTTGCTGATGCTCTACCTCCTAAGTGGAGTCCATTCATTTAACTTCTAAAGCATACGGGCGCTATGGATACAGCCAATGGCACTCTCTATGAATTCATTCAGAAGTTGGAGCACAAGAACGAAGAGGAAATTCGGAAAGCTAAAAGGATTGAACCTCCTCAAAACACAGAAATGTATTTGCCTGGTTTTGGTCCTTCAGCTAGTTCTAGTTCCATTCAGCAACCGAAGCTTCAAACGGCGTTTGTGTCCAATACAAGCTCATCTCCGTTTCCACAGTGGGATCAAAGTGCTTATCTTTCACAATCCCAACCTCCACCTCAAGTTACCACTACTCAACAACAGTGGAATCAAAGTGCTTATCTTTCACAATCCATACCCCAACCTCAAGCCCAACCACAACAACAACAAGCACATTATACCAACAATCCTTTACCCCAAAACACCAACACTGTCAGAGTTGATACTTCCAACTTTCAAAACTCAGTGTAGAAGTTGCAAAGAACATTTGGAACTTCTCAACACAATGTTCAGTTCCTACTGTGGATTGGTAGCAGGTCAAATTGGAAACATCAATATGACCAATGAAGATTATCAGCAGATAGACCGTGATGAAATGGAGTTAATGGATATCAAGTGGGCGTTTGCAAGTGATGTTAGAAGGGCAAAGGATTTCATGACTCGAACTGGAAGAACAAGATTGGAAGGCAAAAATAATACGAAGTACGGGTTTGATAAAGATACGGTTACATGTTTCAATTGTGGCGAAAAGGGCCACTTCAAACGTGAGTGCACCCGACCAAGCAAACAAGGCAATCAGAATCCGTTCAGAAATCAGACGAGTACTTCTAATGCAAATCAAGACAATCGTGAACGAAAGATACTAGCGGTGAACAACAATCAGAATCAGAACTAGAAGTTGTCATGACCCCAGCCCCGGTTTGACCAGGTCAGGAGCCGCGGGACAGGAACCCGTGGTATTTATTTATGCGACAGTGGAAGATTTTTCACAGGATCTTTTAAAACTTGAAATGCCCGATTATTTTATTTCATAATGCGGGATAACCCCGGGATTTACATTAGAAGAATTTTACAAGTAAATTCCCTGATTTATAAAACATGTTTATTTATTTTAACTGAGCCACCTCTTCAAGCTGGTTAGTGCTCCGTAGCACGTTTCCTTGATTTACAGCAGGTTGCCTGAAACATGTTTTAAAAATATTTTATCAACGGGGAAATGCTGGCGAGTTATTCAAATTTGATAAAAGGACACATTAGTTATCAATTACAGCATAAGAGCGATTACAATGGCTTTTATCTTATTTTTATCTGGCGCCTTGTCACCCGTGTGACGATGGTCATACCACTATTGGGTCCCACCCCAAGTAGTGACGTTTATCACGGTGAGGATTTATTAGCCTAACCCGTGAGAAATTAGTAATGTGCACAATACCCCACTAGCCAGTGATTAAGATAACCACGACTTAATCCCTGTAATTATAACATTTGAAAATGGAGTATTGTAAAATACTTTTGATAAAAGAGAATAACTTACATTGCAGATTTAAGTGGAGATAGCTTAGCCTACTGATTAACCTTGTAACCTAATTTAAATAACAATGCACACGAACTAGATCAGTAACTAATACAACATTTACGATAACTCACGAGACTAAAACCCTCACAATGAATGACAAAGTGCTATACTTAAACATCCGTCGAATTCATGACTAATGACAAAGTATGGCCCGAATGTGGGCAGCTCTTAAACATCCATCGGATAGTTTTACATCAATCAGACATTGAATCGTAGCAGCGATCGAGTTACTACCATGTATCGTAGCAGCACCCCACTAATTGAGATTGTAATTTCGACTACAGAGCAGTAATATTTCATTTTTGAAAGTTTTCGTCGACACAGAATGAAAGCCCCTGAGCTAGGCTATTTATAGGTGAAATTTAGGGTTCACGCGGCCCGCGTAAACCTTGGCTCGAACCTTACGCGGCCTGCCTAACCACCTATTCTACGCGTAGGTCTGATTGGTCACGAGTAGGTATGCCAGCTGGTCAACACGTGGATCCGGAACACTTATCCGATCAACCCAAGTTTGACGCGGCCCGCGTAAGCTTTCCTTAAGGCTTATGCGGCCCGCCTGAAACCCAAGAATTTTGATTTCTTCGTTTGTCATGCGCAGTAGGGTTTCAGGGGTCCGAGTTTTCACTTACGGGTAAAATTGGGACATTTTTTAGAGTCCTTACATCCTCCCCACCTTATTTAAAATCTCGTCCTCGAGATTCACTTTAATAAATGAGGATACTTTCGCTTCATCTCCGATTCCAACTCCCAAGTGTATTCAGATCCTCTTTTGGAATCCCATTTGACTTTGACCAGTACGACTCTTTTATGTTTGAGAAACTTGACCTTTCTGTCTTCTATCTGTAGTGGCTTCTCAACAAATTTTAGCTCTTCATTTACCTTTACATCTTGAAGAGGTATTACCAGAGATTCGTCTGATAGACATTTTTTGAGATTGGATACATGAAATACATCATGTACCCCAACTAGCTCTTCTGGTAGCTGTAAGCGATAATCAACTGGTCCTATTCGTTGGATGACTGAGAATGGTCCTACATATCTTGGACTCAACTTTCCTTTCTTACCGAACCGAACTACTCCTTTCCAAGGAGAAACTTTTAAGCGTACTTTGTCTCCTACTTGGAATTCCAACAACTTCCTTCTATTGTCTGCATAACTCTTCTGGGGATCTCGAGCCGTCTTTAATCTTTCCTTAATTTGAGTGATCGTATCAGTGGTTTCTTGTACTATTTCAGGACTTGATAATTGACTTTCTCCTATTTCTGCCCAACACACTGGAGTTCTACATTTACGTCCGTACAGTGCTTCGAAGGGGGCAGTTTCGATGCTTGAATGATAACTATTATTATAGGAGAATTCAATTAAAGGTAGGTGATCATCCCAATTTCCACCAAAATCTATTACACATGCCCTAAGCATGTTTTCCAGAGTTTGGATTGTCCTTTCACTTTGCCCATCTGTTTGCGGATGATATGCAGTGCTTAACTTTAATCGAGTTCCCATTGCTTCTTGGAAACTTGTCCAGAAGTGGGAAGTGAAACGACTATCTCTATCTGATACAATGGAGAGTGGAACTCCATGTAAGGATACTACTTCATCTACATACAACTTGTCCAACCTTTCCATGCTAAAGGTTTCTTTCATGGGTAGAAAATGAGCTGATTTGGTTAATCGATCCACAATTACCCAAATCGCATTATTACCTTTTCTGGTTTTGGGTAACTTAGTAACAAAGTCCATTGTTATGAGTTCCCATTTCCATACAGGCATTTCTAATTGTTGTAGTAGACCTGAAGGTTTCTGGTGTTCTGCCTTAACTTGTGAACAAGTAAGACACTTAGAAACATATCTAGCTATGTCCTTTTTCATTCCTATCCACCAGAAATTGTTTCTTAAATCTTGGTACATTTTATTGTTACCAGGATGCATGGTATACCTAGATTTATGGGCTTCTTCTAAAATCTTATTTCTTAATTCTCCCTGTTTAGGTACCCAAATTCTTCTTTTGTGGAATCTCCAAATTCCATCACTTCCTTGTTCTAATTCTTTTATTCATCCTTTCATTCCTTCAGCATCGTCCTTGATTGTTGTTTCTTGAACGTTCTTCAGTTACTCCATTAAATCTAACTGTAGATTTAATCTGAGGGAACGAACTCGTCTTTGCTTTTCATGATACTTACGACTTAAGGCATCCGCAACTATTGTTGGTGCATCTACTGTCTGCTGACTATGTCTTATTGAGTCTTATGTCTAGATAGGTTTAATGAGTGAGCAATAGTGTTGAAATTAGGGTTTAATCATGTTTTATAGTGCCTGTGTTGGTGCAGTCATCTGTCGTCTTCGTCTTATGTCGAGTTTCAGTTGCGGTGCGAATCTGATCAAGGCATGATGTCATCATCTTTGATGATGACATCACACAAATGACATCATCTCATACATCATGTTGCAACTTCACGTGAAATAGCATGTTTACATGGGATCAGAATGTCATCATCTCACTAAAAGACAAAGCAAATTGATCAAAATGTGATATTTCGCTTCAAGACAAGACAAGCATGTGAATTTCGCTTCAAAGGTTTCGCTTGAAATCTTCAAGCGAAATCAAGTGTGCTATATATAGAGGTTATGTCTTGTCATTTGTAACGGTTCTAGAAATTCTACACCGAAGTGCTGCCGGTGTGAATACTGATTGTAAACGACGTTATATCAATACAATCAGTGTTAAAGTGATACACAAGCTGTTTATACACCCGTTTCTTAGTTTCCGCCTCTGAAACGGAGTAAATCTCTTCTGAACGACTCGTTCGGGTCGCAAACCGATCCTACAAGTGGTATCAGAGCTCAGGAGGAAGAGATTTCGCCAAAACAGCTCGTTTTTGTCACTTTTTTTGATTTTCTACACCTTCTTTCAAAATTGAAAAATTTTCATGGTTAAAAACGGCTCAAAATTCTCACATATCACGCGTAATCATGTTTTAACAGTTCCTGGAAAGTTTAAGAAATTAAATCAGCCTAAAACTGGTAAAAAAGTGTGTTTTCGCTTGAAGTTCGTTCGTCATTTGCTGACATCACGATTTCGCTTGAGAGATTGAAGCGAAATTGAGGATTTCGATTGAAAAGTACATTGATTAATGTGAAAATACATTGGATTCGAGGTGGTGTCAGTTGATCAGATTACATGTGACTATTGTTATTTCAAGACTTGTCAGAAATCACGTGATTACATAAATCGATTTGATAGAATCCATGTGATTTTGTTTTTATCGATTCAATCAGAATTAATTTTGTGAGGTAATTCATGTGATAGATATTGAGTTGTGAAGTTGTTAGTGAGTTGGGAAAAGAAACCACATAGGTGATTATTTTCAATTAGTGTGAAACATTAAAAGATGTCAGTTAACATGTGATGTTGTTGGCACAAGTTACAATTTTTTTATCATATCAATTCATGTGAAACTGATTGTTTTGTTTTAAAATTGTCGACAAGTTTAAAAAAGGAATTAAAGTTGCATGTGATCGGTAGAATGTATTGGAATTGGTTTTGTCAGCATATGAATATTATTACATGTGATTGTGTCAGCTTGTATGTGTAGTGTGTCAACAATCATCAGCCCAAGTCTTGGTCCAAATTTCAACATTATTAAAGGCCAAGTGACTCATTGTTTGCGGTACAATTGAAAGCCCAACTAAACGGCCCAATCACGTTAAGTTGTTACTTGATTTGTGTTAAGTGTCGACAGACATCCATGTGATATATTCTTGGTTATATACAACTGATTGGGTTTGTTCAAACAATTTGAATTGGTAGTTTGTTTGAGAAAGATATTTTGTTTGAAAGGTAATCTTGCTTGGACTTGATATTTCACTTAACGGGACTGTATTGTAAAACGGGTTTCCACAACATGGATATCAATTTCTTTAATATGACAAGAGAAACATTGGATAGAATAAAGGTTTTAAATAAAGAATTTGACTCGTTTTCAGGTTGTCCAGGTGAAAGTACAAAGATTATCATTGAGAGGTATCGCCATCTTGTTCGCTCAATGTGTGAGACGGGTATTAAAAAGAAATCAGATGAATGGGTTGATAAATTAGCCAATGCCATACCTCAACAAGAATGGGGTACATATCTTTTGGATTTAAAAAGAACGGGAGAATACAATAGATTGGAAATTTGTCGATTCATTAAGAAACTTGAAGAACAGATGGAGAGAAATGCTGAGAAGAAGAAAAGTCTAGGTGGAAAATCGATATTAAAGAAGAGCAAGAGTAAAGGTGTCCAAGTGGGAGAAGAACAGACTGAAGAGATTTCAGTTATAAAGGAAATTTGTGAGAGGTTGAAATCAGAAAATGACAAACTGTTAAGTAAATTGAACAGTTTGACATTGAAAAACAAATTTTTGAAAGAGAAAGAACAGGATTTTGAAAGCAAAAAGAAATCTTCAGAAGATGAAGATTTCTGGATAAAGCTGGAGAACAAAAATTTGAAAGTCAATGAAACAAAATTTCAAGAACAGTTAAAAGTTTTGGAAAATGAAAAATCTGTTCTTGAAAACATTAAAATTGAGAATGAAAAATCAATCAAGTATCATCTTGAACGAATATCTCAGCTTGAAAATGAAGCTGAGAATTCGAGGAACAAAATTGATGAGCATGAAAAGAAATTGAAAGGTTTTGTGACTTCATCTGAGTCTTTGAATTATCCTTGTCCAAAACCGATCAATTCCGTTCCTATAAGTGATTGTGGTGAGAAAACTGATGATGAAAATGATGAGTTTTATTCAGCAGACGAGTCTGATTCAGAGTCTGATGCTGAAAATGAGAAAAAGAAAATGTTTCAAGGAACTGTTTTACATTCTACTGAAAAAGGTGAATGCTCAACGCAAAAACCTGTAAAGAAGAATGTGGAACAAAAACGAAAAGAGAAAAAGCCATCAGTTCAATCATCCAATCGCTTCAAAAATAAACAAAAATTAAAAAATGAAAACTCAAAAAATGTTGGTGAAAAGTGGTGCAGGTTGGACCATAGTGCTCAAAAGCCAAATCCAGCATACAAGAAGAGAGATGGATATCACCAAGCCAAACAGTGCTATGATTTGAATGTTTGGGCTGAAAATGGTGATTGGTACGATAACAGAGTGTGTTACCGATGCGGTTATCAAGGACACATTGCTGTTAACTGCCAGAGTTGGAGTTATGAGACGAGGAGATGTTTTAATTGCAATATCAAAGGACACATTGCCAGGAATTGCTCAATGAGATCAATGAGAAGATCGAGGGCTGAATCTCAGAGGCAGGTGAATAAACCAGTCAATGTCAAGCCCAAAGAACAGAAGGTTCAAGAACCTAAAGTTCAAGAAAAGAAAGTGAAGCTTTCTCAGGGGCAAAAAGACAGACTGAGGAAGAAGAGGAAGAAGAGGAAGAAGGCCAGAGAGTATCTGGAGAAGATTTTGTCCTCAGATACAACTGGTAAAACAGATAAAAGTTCTGATAAATCGTCTTGCTCACCAAAGAACAACAATTCAAGCAAAACGCATTCATCAGATACAAATCTGAGGACGAAAGAGGAAAAGAAGAAGAAAGTTTGTGGCAATGAATCTGTTTCTTCGGAAACAAAGGAGCCACATGTCGGCGATGAATCTGGCTCATTAAAGTCAGACAAGCCACATTCAGGCAATGAATCTGGTGTGGTAAAGCCAGAAGAGCCATGTGTTGAAGTAAAGACTGAGAGTTCTAGTCTAACAATGGATGAGGCAAACTTTCCACCATTGTTAAACAAGAATTCAAAATCACCCAAGGCTGGTCAGGCTTGGGTAGATCTGTTTAAATGAAAAACCTGACTTGCCGGAGTTCCCAGGTTGGTAAGCGTGGAACAGGAATCGGCACATTTCTTGAGAAATTCACGAAAGTGATTTCGACTTACAAATGGTAAATCAGGGACATTAAGTTGTACTTGATTTTCTACAAGTGGTTTTTAATATGAAAAACAATGTGATGAAACCCCTAACCTACAAGTGGTTTGAAAATCAACAAAACTAATTTTCCGGAAAAACCATTTTGATTAAAACAAACTTAAGTGTTTTGAAATCACTATGGGAAAATAGTTTGTTGTGAGGGGGAGTTCTGATTGTTTATGCCAAGTGGATGGCGATTTGAAGTAATTCTCATCATGTTGTCACGTTTCTTTGTACAGTTTGATTTCAAAATTTTCCCAGAAAATCGAAAATTGAAACATATTTTAGATTTTAGGGGGAGTAAAAATTTAAAAAAATTAGAAAATTTGAAAATGTCAAAAACATTGAAAAATTTAAAATGAGTTTTGTTGTGAAAAAGAGGAAATGATAGTACATCAGGGGACTATCACAGCATGCTAAAGAATTGGAAAGTAAAATGTGATAAGCGATCTCACTAAAGATGTGACGGTAGGCTCAGCTAGACTAGTAGATTTGCGATAACGATACAAACTTAAATGAAAAAGCCTAGTTCTAGTGGGAAACATGGTCAAAAGCATAGTACTTAGTTTTGTCCTTCTTGATTGTGTGCCTACTCAGTAATCGCTGAATGCCAAAAAGCATAAAAACTGGTTAAGTTTGTGAACTTTCACAACTTTGCTGAAAAGTCGCTGTGATTGTGCATTTTATTTTGCAAAGATTTAAACTTGTTTGATTTCTTTATTTTGTTTAAGCATCGGACATCCTCTGCGTATACGTGAGTATCGACCTGGATGTTGTTGCCTAAACGTTCTGCTTTATTTTCTTTGGTGTTTCGTTTAAGCTTTGGACCTCCTCTGCGTATACGGGAGTATCGACCTGGTGGTTAAAGCCTAAACAACTTCAACTTATTTTTATTTTCTTATTTTGTTTAAACATTGGACTTTCTCTGCGTATACGGAAGTATCGACCTGATTGTTAATGTTTAAACATTCTGCTTTATTTTCGCACAAATCACAGTTGATAAAAGTTTAAAGGCATTACTTGAGTCAGTGTATTGCATGATGAGGGGATATGCTGAGATCGTGGGGTCCATAAGAATTTAGTGCTATCTAAATATACCTTAAAATATCGGTAAGCAGATTGAAAGTTTTTAGATTGAGCTTAAGTGGACAGCAATATCGTCAATCCACGTGAATCGTTTAGAGCTTAACATGTTTAAAGCTTAATGGTGTTGGTGATATGTCTCAAAAACTGATATGATCCTCTTGCACGAACTCACAAAAATATTGTCTGTAAATATTACTTTATTGCATTTCATTTCAGTAAAAAAATCCAAAAAGATTTTAGTGTGTTTTAGCATAAATTTTGAAAAATTCAAAAAGATTTTCGACAACTGATGTTGAAGAGCAGATTTTCAAAATTCCAAGTGCTAAACAAGATGAACTGGTTTGGGAGTGTGAGTTTAACAGAAGAAATTTTGGATTAAGAAAGAAGTTGAGATTAGTTAATCAGGGTCATTAATTTGAACTTGATATAACTATTGCTAGTAAGTTTTTGTTATTGATTTAAGTGAAAACTTATGTTGTGTTGAAGAGTGTGTAGGTGATGTGCTGAACAAGAGATGAAACCAGGGATTGATCTCAAGGTGATAGCTAATTCCAGACAGCGATCCCATCATGATGAGAGGGGGAGTCTGATGAGGTTAGAGCCAAAGAGAAGATCCTGATATATGAGAAAAAAGTGAACAGACTGATAAAGACTGAAGATGCGAAGACTCGACATTTAAGACTCGTCAACATCTGAGGGGGAGTCTGTTGGTGCAGTCATCTGTCGTCTTCGTCTTATGTCGAGTTTCAGTTGCGGTGCGAATCTGATCAAGGCATGATGTCATCATCTTTGATGATGACATCACACAAATGACATCATCTCATACATCATGTTGCAACTTCACGTGAAATAGCATGTTTACATGGGATCAGAATGTCATCATCTCACTAAAAGACAAAGCAAATTGATCAAAATGTGATATTTCGCTTCAAGACAAGACAAGCATGTGAATTTCGCTTCAAAGGTTTCGCTTGAAAGCTTCAAGCGAAATCAAGTGAGCTATATATAGAGGTTATGTCTTGTCATTTGTAACGGTTCTAGAAATTCTACACCGAAGTGCTGCCGGTGTGAATACTGATTGTAAACGACGTTATATCAATACAATCAGTGTTAAAGTGATACACAAGCTGTTTATACACCCGTTTCTTAGTTTCCGCCTCTGAAACGGAGTAAATCTCTTCTGAACGACTCGTTCGGGTCGCAAACCGATCCTACAGCCTGTCCGTTTGAAATGGACCTGACCGTTTCAAGATGTCATGACCGTTTGAAGTGCATGACCGTTTGAAGCAGCTGTCCGTTTGAAGCAGCTGTGACATCTTCAAACGGTCAGGGGCGTAGCCTATATATATGTGTTGTGCATGCTCATTTGAAACGGTCATGTATGTGTGTGTGAGCGAAGGTGCTGCCGGATTTTTTTCAGAATACATTATAAAAGCTCACAATCAGTAATAGAAAGAAAGTTAAAAGGATACAAGCTGTTTTGACTTCGTTTACGTTGATTCCGCCCTCGTATTTGAAGATGAACTGCCTTAACTGACTTTAGGGTCACCGAACACGATCCGACAACTATATTTGCCTTTCCTTCGTGATATTGAATATCACCTTCGTAGTCACTTAGGATCTCCATCCATCTCCTTTGCCTCATGCTTAATTCTTTTTGCCCAAATATGTATTTTAAACTCTTATGATCTGTTTAGACAGTAAACTTACTTCCATACAGATAGTGTCTCCAAATCTTAAGGGCAAAAATTATGGCTCCTAGCTCTAAATCACGTGTCGTATAGTTTTCTTCGTGCTTTTTCAATTGCCTTGATGCATACGCAATTACCTTATTACGTTGCATAAGTACACATCCTAATCCTAGTTTTGAAGTGTCACAGTATACTTCAAAATCCTCTGTTCCTTCTAGTAAAGCTAATATTGGAGTGTTTGTTAGCTTTTGCTTCAAAATCCTAAAGGCCTCTTCTTGCTTAGGTCCCCATTCAAACTTAACTGCTTTACAGGTTAGCTTAGTTAATGGTTCAGCTATTTGAGAAAAATCCTTAATAAACCGTCTATAATATCCGGCTAATCCTAGAAAACTTCTAATTTCCATAGCTGACTGCGGAACCTTCCATTTGGTGATTGTTTCTATTTTTGAAGGATCTACGTGAATACCTTCGTGATTTACCATGTGTCCTAAAAATTGCACTTCTTGTAGCCAAAATTCACACTTCGAGAATTTGGCATAGAGTTTCTCTTTTCTTAACAAAGTTAAGAGTGCGTGCAAGTGCTGACAATGCTCCTCCTGATTTTTGGAATAAATAAGTATATCGTCAATGAAGACAATTACAAATTTATCCAAATATGGTTTACAGATCCTATTCATCATGTCCATAAATGCTGCAGGTGCATTCGTTAGTCCGAAGGGCATGACTGGAAACTCATAATGACCATACCTAGTTCTGAAATTGACTCTTATCCGTTTGAAATTGACACTTGTCCGTTTGAAATTGACTCCTGTCCGTTTGAAACTGACGTGACCGTTTGAAATTGACTCTTGTCCGTTTGAAACTGACCTGTCCGTTTCAAGCTGACTTGTACGTTTGAAAGTGGTCATAACCGTTTGAAACTGGTATCACGTGTCCGTTTGAAAGTGATCGTTTGAAAGTGGTTTTTGTTTGAAACCTGATTATTGTTGTCTCAAATGAAATAACTCATCTCGTTTAAGAAAGACCATTTCGTTTGAAAGACTATACTGTTTGTAAAATTCCATTTCAACAGATTCCGTTTGAATCTGTCATTTTACAAAACCAAGAATTTTCTAAGTTTTTTTGTAAACTGTTTCAGGTACAAGATGCATGATTTCAATCCGTTTTATGATGACTTTGCGTTTGCTGGAGATGGTGGAAATGATACATCTTCGAGTAACACCAATGACAACACGCAGAATTCAAAGAAAAAGTTATCGGATGCATTGGAGGTTGAAAGTGCTTTCGGAACTTACAACAAACCCCCGAAGTTGATGGCTATAGAAGAATACAGTCAGTGGGCAAAGAAGTTTGAAGATTGGTTGAGAGCTTTTGCTTTTCCCAGCTGGAAGAGTCTCATAAATGGTTATGATGATGGAGGCAAAAGTGGCCGAAACATTAACTACAACTGAAGAAATAGAATCGTTTGTTGCTGAGCAAAAATGTATTGCGTTGCTGTTTCAATCCGTCAGAGAAGATATAATTTCTTTGATCGAATACTCTAGTGCTATAGATCTCTGGGAAAAGTTGAAAAACAAATGTTTAGGAAGCAAAGAAATTGTGAAAAACAAAAGGAAACTACTTAGAAAAGAGTTTGATTTGTTTGGGTGTTTAAAGAATGAATCAGTTTGTAAGATGATAGAGAGGTTTGGGCATCTGAAACGGAACTGGCGAGACATGATATTCGCTATACTCAAGAAGAGCTAGTCGACAAATTGTTCGATGCATTACCAGATGAGATGGATTGGCAATATTATGCGTTGATGCTAAAGAATACTATCAAGCCAGAAGATTTAACAGTTGACTTGTTGATTGAGAGATTAGAAAGTCATGAGTTGGAATTGAAGAAGACGTACAAAGTCAATCACTCATCATATCAGCAGAATTTGGATTTGTATTATCCAAAGAGCATGATGCCGAAGAATACATCTCCCAAGACTGCGTTTTCTGCTGAGAATGTTTATACAACAAGCAAAGAAAGTCAAAGCAGTGGTTATCACAGTGGGTCTTCATCAAATTCAAACCAATCTGATGCAAAGAACTTATTTCAATGCAACATCGTTGTAGACTTAAAGAACGCTCAGAACTTCAGCGAGGAGTCTGCCAAACAATAGATGGTTTTCTTAGCATCTGTGCTAGAATCTTATGAAAGTCTTGTAGCAGGGAAGATAGGCAACACCAACCTGACAAAAGAAGACTATGATCAGATTGATCCTGAGGAGATGGAACTGATCGACATAAGGTGGTGTATAGCCAGTGCAGTTCGTCGAGCACAGCGTTTCATGGAGATAACAGGGAGGAAGTCAATTGGTGGACCATCTACCAAGTTGGGCTTTGATAAGTCTAAGGTGACATGCTTCAAATGCAAATAAAAAGGTCACTTTAAGCGTGAATGTCGAAATTCGTATGCTGATGAATCTGAGAATCCGTTCAAAGAAGATTCTTACAAGAAAGCGATTTATCATCAGAACAAATCGGAGCCACTAAGAATGAAGCAGATTGAAGATAACAAAGAAAAATCTAGAGCTCTTGCGGTGATTCACGACGATGAAGGTTTCGACTGGAGCGAGTTGTTACCTGAGGAGGATGCGGTTGGATATGCATTCATGGAAAATTCTGAACCTAAACCTTGGAAAGACAACAGAACTAAAGAACAGAAGTATAAACACAGAAAGATGTTGGCCACGAACAAATTGATCAGAATATCTGGTATTTTTTCTGAAGCAAAAAGATGGGATCCAGACAGAGAATGTTATCTTGACCCCTATGGAAATATTGCTATTGATCATAACACTCTTGATATAGAAACCATAATCAAAGAGTATAAAGTTGAAGATGATTATTGGCAGAAGAAATGGTGGGGAAGTGGTGAGAAAGAAGAGAAAGAGAAGTCAAAGAAGATTGACACTGGGATCATTGACACGACACAGGAGTTGAATGCTGAAAACATGGGAAAGACGGCTGACAAGGTGTTGGCAGCTAAGGCAATTGAGGTAGATTCTAAGTCCGTTTCGGAGTCTAAAAGCCAAGTCAGTTCAAATGCGTCAACGACTGAGTCAGGTAAGAAGGTCAGTGGTAATGTTGACTGCAAAAATTGCATCAAAGAATGCAAGGTTTGTAGTACAAACACTTATCTCAAAGGTAAGAAGATTGAGGATCTGACTGCTAAAGTCAGAAGTGTTGAGGATCAAATCCTTGATCGTGACAAAATGGTGAAGGCTTCAACTGAACGATTAAAGGAATTAACTAACAAAATTGAAACTGATAAAATTGATCAGGAAAAGGTTAGGAAAGAAAATGAAAGGTTAGTTCTTGAAAATCGTCAGATCACTGAAAATTTTGAAAAGCTTAAAAGCACGATTAAAGATAATGATGATAGAAATGGTAAAACTTACAAAGAAAATTGCCAGTTGCAATGTGTTTTGAGAATCAAAGAAGAATTAATAAACAAACAATTGGATGAGATTGCTAAATTGAAACTTCAGTTTGAAGAAGCCAAGATTGAGAATGAACGAATCAATTTGAAATTGAACAGTTACAGCTCTGCAAGCTTTGTTTTGCAACACATTATTCCCAAACCCATCGGGAAAGACAAAGCAGGCGAAGATGTATATTGTGATGGAACTGGGGTTGGGTTTCATCAAGTTCCACCACCAGTTCTTGAAAATTATTCAAAAAAGCAATCTGGGTTGGTTAATCTTGAGGAAGAAAATGAAGTAAAACTTCCTGATTCAATTGATGTGACATTTTCTTCATCATCATCTGATGATAGTGTTCAAACTGAGATTGTTAAAGGTATGGCTGAAAGTGTTTTGGATAGTGATTCAGCTGAAGAAGAAAAATGTTTTCTGGACAAATACATTTCGAAACAAAAGTCCAAAAACAACTTAGGTGATGAACCAGGTCTTGTGATGTACAAGATGGCTGGATCTGATAAGTTGTATTCGGATTCTGAGTTTCCCATTGAGAATGTTAATGTGAAAATGTTGACTAATGTTTTCAAATTGGTTGAAGTTGAGTTGTCAGAAGTGAACAGTTTGAGTCAAACAAAGAGACAAATGAATTTTGAGAAAGATAAAGCTTACTACAAGAAACCTATAGTTCCACCGCGTTTTTATAATAACAATCGAAACAATTGGTTGGGTGGTTATCAGGGTGGTAAGAGTTATCAAAAGAGAAATGTTCAAAACAAGAAGTTTGCTGAGAAGAGAGTGTTTGTGAACAGTTCAAGTTCACTTTCTGATGAGGAAAATGAATTTTTTTCGAAATCAAATGAAGAATTCTTTGAGAAGAGGGCCTCACAACATCAGTCTGAAGGCACAAGTCGGGTAGTTGATACTCGTACATGTTTTAGATGCAACAAAGTTGGTCACATTGCAAGAAATTGCATCAATTTCAAGCCTAAGACTGATGTTGTTGAGAAACAAAAGAAGAAGGTCGATGCTAAAGGCAAAGCTCCATTGGTTGTTGAGAAATTTTTGAAAAATGAGAAAACAAGAGTCAAAATTGAACCTGTTAAGAACGTTGTAACTAAAAATGACAAATTTTACAAACGGGTTGCATCATCTCAACAAACATGGAAGCCAAAAGTTGTTGATAAACCAAAGGTTTCAGTGTTGGAAAAACAATCATCTTCTACCAAACTGGTTAAGATGGATGTTCCTTTGGATTATTATGAAAAGTTGGAGAAACAATCTTCTACTCCATCTGAGAAGAAGAATGTTCAGAAGAAAAATCAACCAACTGGTCAACTTAAGATAGATGAGTTTTTCTTATACAAAAAGGTTGAGGTTGGATCAGAGGAAAACTTAAAAATGAATGATAAAAATTTTCCGCCACTCTACACTACAAAATCTCACATTAAAGTCCAGTTACCTGAGTCGAAAGAGGCTTGGGTAGCATCAAAATCTCACTAAAGATTTTGGACTTGCCGGAGCTTCCTAGTTGGTAATCGTGAAGCATGAATCGGCATCTTTATTGAAATGTTTTAAAATCCATTTGTGATATGTGCAGGATCTTCCGAGAGCTATTTCAAGATGGATTATGGATAGTGGAGCGTCTCGACATATGACAGGGAAGACTGCATTGTTGTATGATGTTAGAAATATCAATGGTGGTTATGTGGGATTTGCAGGACACGAAGGTGGTCGAATTATTGGTGAAGGAACGTTATCCAATGGGATTGTTACGTTTGAAAGAGTTAACTACATTACTGAGCTGGAGAATAATCTGCTGAGTATCTCGCAGATTTGTGACAATATGTATACCACTCACTTCACAGACAAAGAATGTTTAATCTTGAAACCAGGATTTGTTATCCCTGAAGAATGGATTATCATGAGGGCACCTAGAGTGAATGATTTATATGTGTTGGACATGAGTGTAGCGACT
>JARYGA010021998.1:0-48677 GCA_030545235.1 Helianthus tuberosus
AGAAAATGAAAGAATCCTTTCTTTTCTTTCTTTAATTTAACTCGGGAACACAGTGTGAGAGTATTGCAGATGCGTGTGAGGAGAGTGTGATTCGTTGTGTTCTTTGTTCGTGTTGTTTCAAGTTTGATAATAAAACTCAGATTCCTTTGATCCATGTACTTTTGACATATATCAGAGTGAAATTAGCTCTTGGGGTGTTCGCTTCCGTTGTTTTTCGTTCGATTATTTGGTTTCAGAAACTAGTGTTTCTGAAGTTTTGGGGATCTTCTATTCTTTGTGGTTCTTGACAGTGAATCTTATCAGATTTGGTTGTATTGGTCTATTTGGAAGAGATCTGTTGAATCTTGGTAGTCAGTCATATTGTTTGCTGATTCTAGATCTGGTGAAGTACAATCAAATAATCACAACCAGATTGTAATCAGAAACACACATATTCACATCTCAAATCAACAACAAACCAAATGACTTACCAACCTTCATAATCTAGATCCAGATCCCCTCGTGTCACACCCCAACCGATGGCGGAAACATCGGGATGTGGCACTAAGCGACGAGATTGCTCGAGAGAATCCATAACACTAAAATTGCGACAATAATATTTAATTTCTTTTCATGGCAAAATTAATTTTATACAAATTCAAGTACAAATAGTTCAAATAAGAGGTTCAATAGTTTGATAATAGTCTAGGCGTGTATCTAAAGCAGCTTAATTCTTGTTTCGAGATAACCTGCAATTAACCTGCAACATACGTTAAAATAATGTCAATACAAAAATGTATTGGCGAGTATACATGTTTGATATAGTAGTAAAATAGATAAAAGTGTTGCGAATTTCCACATACATAAACGAGATACAACGCAACATATATACTAACTAGACAAACACTCAAGCTAAGTCCCGAGATGACTACGAAGGAGAGGTGTGAAGTTCCTTAACTAGACCCCGTCGGGTGTGAGTCGAACTATAGTACCATACTAGCTAAGGTGGAACATCACGAGTAAATGTCCTAGCACGTATGTATCAAGCATCATGTGTAAATATGTATATTGGTCATTCGCGTGTGATAATCAGTTTATGCATGTAGTGTGTTTCGATAAGTGTGTTTATATATGAACGTATGTTACACCCCAAAAGGTGCGTTTTAAAGCAAAAAGGGGTCAAGTATACTCACAATGCGTGCTTAGCAAGTAAACACAGTCTGGAAATGGATTGAAGGGAGCGCTGGATCAGCCGGCGTACGAGAACAGAAGTGCATAAGTCTTCCAAAGTGCTGAAACGGTCGAATCGGAGTGTCGAGTGGGAAACAGACTCTTGGTATGAAAGGGTGCCTTCGTACTGGAAACTTGTTTCCGTGTCCAAAATCAAGTGTTCTTCGCGTCTTGCTTCGGGAAATCGAGTGTTCATCCCTCCAGCCTTAAGCTACTGACTAAACTTAGAGCCGGAGAAGTCTTTATTCGAGTCACAGGTGAGAACTTGGGCTGGGTTGTGTGAAACCAGTGCCTTCGTACGAAGCCATGTGCCTTCGTACGAAGCCGGGGCTTCGCACATAACAGTCCAGTTTTCACAAGTGGCTGTTTTTACGTTCAGAGCTGAGTTTTCGCCTGAATCAGATGTATTTTCGAGTCCTTTTCATGACGGCTTCGACACCACCTCGTCCCACTATCCAATGAACGAAATAAGTGTCGGTTTTGGTCCGTTTTTGTGTAAAAATCGAGTTTAAAAGCGTTTTTACTTGGAATGAACACTTGATGAGTGCAAGATCTTCAGATCTACAACTTGGGGAGCCAAAACTAAACCCAAATCACTCGTTCAAGTGTAGATCCGTAGTAAAATAATAAGATTCGATGAAAAAGATGAAGGTTTTGTAAAAAGAATGAAGGTTTTCTTAGAATAGAGAAGTTTAGATGAAAAAGATGGAGTTTTGGTGAAAATAGTGAAGTTTGGATGAAATATAGAAGAGTTTTGATGAATTCGGAGATAAACTCGTGTAAAATCGTAGTGGAAAACGTTGTGTAACATGTAAAATTAGTAAATCTTACTTGAAAAACAGATGGACAACAATTTGGGTGCGTTTTGGATGAAATGGCAGCAAGTTAGAATGAGAGGAGAGTAGGTATTTATAGAGGAGAGTTGGTACCTTTGTTCGAAGTTGGCTGCCTTCGTACGAAGCTGCTGGCTTTGTTCGAAGCGGAAAGTTTTGTGTGGAAAACTTCCGTTTTGCGTGCGGGATGTTCGTTTGGTGCGTTTTGTTGCGTTAGTTAGTTCAGGTACTTTAAGTATTTTAGCAAGGCATTAAGTGTCGCGTTACGTTGCGTTTTAGAGCGATAAATCGAGTTGTGCGAGTGAGCGTTTAAGCGAGTTTTAACACATAGATAAGAATATATATATAACTAATATTATAATATAATATAAGTAACCGCGTTTTGAGTTTGCGTTGCGTTTATGTGAGAGCGAGCGAGTAGTTTAGATACTCACGTGATGTAGTAGTGTAAGCGAAAGCGTTTTAAGCGTTGTGAAGTGCGATATAGCGTGTTAAAATAAGCGATGTAGTGCGAAAATATGCGATGTAGCGTAGTAAGCGATATAGTTTACATTATGATCCGAATCTCAGTGCCAGGCGTAACGAGAGTAATGAGCGCGAAAGTGCGGGTTGTTATACCGCGATCCTCCATGACTCAAAAATGGCGACAAAAAAAAAAAAAAAACAGCGGAGAGATTATTGTCAACAACACAAAGAAGTTAAATCACGAACAAAAATAAACCGGGGAACCCCGCTAGTATAAACTTATTATGACACGTTATGACAAATTAAGTTTTAATATTAAAGCAAACCGGAGTCTTCTTGTCTTTCTATTTCAAACATTGCTTACCACCGACACAGTCACACCACCGCCACCAAGGGTGCGCGTCTAACAATTTTGGAGTCGATCTCTCTAGTCTTCATAGTAGAATATACAGTTATGAATCATCTATTCGAGCCCTAGATCAGGTAAGGGTTCGAATGTGGATTGTGAAAGAACCTATGTCCAGAGGATCCACAACCAAATTCAGAAAGAACCGGTGGATTGTGTAAACAGATGCCAGATCTTCAAGCCTCAACAAAGAAAAATTAGTTCTAGGGTTTGAAGAAAACAACCGAAGATTTGTGATTCGAATAAATATTGAAAGGGAACTGTTGGAAATTATGGAAAGTGGTGAGCAAAAAGAGTGGATGAAGTGCACGGTGTAATCCCGATCAAAAACATTCGCAAGGATTAATAGGTTGCCACGTGGTAATTAGTGGTATAAGTTGCTGCCAAGTGGCATAAGTAAGTTTTGTTTTAGTGGGTCAGGATATACTAGGAATTTTTTTTGGCTAGGAAGACTAGGAAGTAATATTGACTATCAATTGATTAATCAAGGGCTTGGATTAAATGGGTATAACTGATAAAAAAGAAGGAGGGACGTGAGTTTGTGTAGGGGTATTCTAGTTAATCCAAAACAATAGTTTCTCTCTCCTCCAATCCCCCACCCCCCCGGTTTTTTTAAACGTTAATAACTATTTCATACGACATTATATTTTATAAAAATTGCACCAAAAAACGAGCGTTTTTTATCTTTAAAACGAGTGTACTATTGCTATATTTTTGAAAAAAAATTTGGAAAACCTAGATGCGTAAAGCGCAATGGATAAAAAATGTAAAAAATGACTTTTTTCTAAAACGCAATTCACAAAAAACACAAAGAAATGCATTGTTTCTAAAATGCAATAGACAAAACACAAAAGAAATGTGTTATTTCTAAAACGCAATAGCTGAAAAACACAAATAAATGTCTTTTTTTTTGTAAACCAATGGCCTAAAAACACAAAGAAATGTCTTATTTCTAAAACGCAATGGCCAAAAAACACAAAGAAATGTCTTTTTTCTAAAAGGCAATGGCAAGAAAACATAAAAAATGTCTTTTTTCTAAAACGCGATGGCCAGAAAACACTTTTTTTCTAAAACGCAGTGTCTAGATAAAACACAAAAGAATGTCTTTATTCTAGAACGGAATGGACTAAAAACACACAAAAAAGGGTTGTTTCTAAAATGCAATGGATTGAAAATACAAAAAAAAAACAATGTTTTTTTCATTCCTTTATAGAACGAAATGACTCAATTCAAAAACCCAGATTGTAAAGTGCAATTCCAGATTTTCTTACATAGATCGAAGTTGATTTCTTCCGATTTCTTCAACGATTGACGAAATTTGAATGCTAGAAACAGTTATCAGCGATCGAATCGAACGAAGCGAGTGATTCGCTTCAAAATCATGGGAAAAATGAGATATTGTATGAAATTAAATTAAGTTTCTTCAAAAGAGTTGAAGAACATGTTGATTGGGTGTTTGAATCATCGATTAGTGACGAAAATCACACTATAATGTAGTGATTATTGTCACACCCCAATCGATGGCGGAATCATCGGGGCGCGGCACTGAGCGAAACAAATTGTCCAGGAGAATCCACAACGACTAAAATTACCAGATACTTAACGTTACGTCCCATACCATAACATATCAAATAAAAGCAGATATTACAGACATAATTGTTCTCAAAGACAAATCATAGTTTCGACAACTCATAAATTGTTTTATTTGTTTCTAGACTCCCCTAGGCTTGGTTCCATGACATCCAGCAAATAACAGCATCCTAAACACCTGTCACATAGTGTAAAGGTGAGCATACAAGTTTAATAGTATAATAGTAGCGAAAAGCGGTTTATGCATAACCAGCATGTAACATGTTGAAAAGTGAAGCTAGCAGGTTATCGACAATGAAATATGCACAGACATGCTGCGAGTTGTAGAATGCGCAACACATATCACCACCGTGACACGTGAAGTAATACCCTTAACAACCCCTGTCCACGACAGGTGCTGAGTCCAAACTATAGTACTATCGTTGCTAAGGTGTCAGGCAATAATCACTGTGTAAATATAACATACAAGCATTCATCGAATAACACGTATAACATGCAGAGCGGTCAGCGTATAAAAAGTGTTTGCGTTGTGTGATCGATGTGATTGGATATAAGTAACGTATGTAACACCCAAAAGTGCGTTAAGCAAAAAGGGATCGAGTATACTCACAGATCGTGTTTAACGAATAAACACAGTCTTGGATTGAAGGGAGCGCTGGAGGGACTAGCCTGATGACAGTACGATAGCATAAGCGATGAACAGTGCGTTAAACGGTGTCGAGTGGAACAAGTGACGGATAGTGATCCGATCGGATGACCTTCCGGATGGATGGTCATCCGGACGGATGGTCATCCGGACGGATGGTCATCTGGACGGATGACCATTCGGTCGAAGGGTTGTCCGTTTGGGTTGGATGTGTTTGTGTATGATGAACTTTGAAGTTTTCGTTGTAGCATTTAATAAAGAGAGAAATATATCTTTCAGGTCATCCGGTCGAACGATCATCCAGACGGATGGTCGTTCGCTCTGATGGCGATCTGTTTGGGTGAGATGTTTCAAAGGTTCAAGTCCCCTGGGAGGATAGTCATTCGATCGGATGGTCATCCGATCGGATGACTATTCGTCTGGAACTGACATTCTTTGAAATGTTTAAGTGTTGAAAAGAAATTATAAGACATCTGTTCGGATTGTCGTTCGATCGGATGGCGATCCGATCGGACGACAATCCGCTTGGGAACCTGTTCATTTGTAAAACTTGTAAAATTTGTTAAGTTTAGAATGTTTGCGGTTGAACCAATACGGTATGACAACGTGTCAAAAAAGGGAAACCCCATCAAGTCCAAGTCATCCGATCGGATGGGAATCACCCCGTCCGATCAGTAACTGTTCTTGACGGAACTTCATATTCAACCCGTTAAGTCGGTCATCTCTTCAATAGTAATCCATTCTCAGACCGACACTTCACTAGAGAGCAAGTAGAACGCCTGAACGAGCTCAGATTCTATTGGTTTTTGAGTAAAAGTTAAGAACATTGAATAAAAGTGTAAATCAGTTGGAAAATGTTTAGATTTAGGTGAAATTGGTGTTTAAACATTGTAGAAATCCTTTAGATCTAAGTTGTTCTTGGTGGAATGAAGTCACACTTTGGTGTTCATGAGAACCCATGGTAACGTCATCCTAGAATAGCCCAAATCCACCGATTTCATGGTGAAAAGTTGAGATTTGATGGTGAAAATGATGAGAAAGTGTGTGTAGATCAAGGAAGTACAAGATTTGAGATGAAAACTTACAAGAATCGCGAGGAATAGAGAGAAAATGGCTGAGAATGCGCTGGTCGGAGGGGAGCTGGCACATCATGAACAAGGATGTGACAGGTGAGTATTTATAGGTGAAGAGGAGAGAAAATCAGTGTGGGTTATGCGATCGGAGGGCCTTTCGATCGGATGGCCATCCGATCGGATGGTCATCCGTTCGGATGACCATTCGATCGAATGGTCATTCGATCGAAGGGCTTCGGTGAGTTGGTTTCTGACTTTTTGTTTCGTGCGTTGAGCGTTGTGATGCATTTAAGCGAGTGTTGAATTAGCGATGCGATAGTTTTAAATAATAGTTACACAAAAAACATAACTAATATACAACAACCTAAGTAACCTTGCATTTCCAGTTCGCGATGAGATTGCGTTGCGATAGAGTTGCGATTGCGTTTGCGATTAACACCTTTAACATAATTAAACATGCACAAGTAACACATAATAGCACACACACGTAAGACAATATCCAGAACTGCGATTCAAGTTGCGATGCGATAGCGATGAGTTAGATTAGCGTTTATTGCATTTACTCCACATAATACTACTAAAACAACATAAATTAAAGTATCGATTAACGAGGTTTGAAAGTACAAGTGATAATCAAGCAAGGAATGACAGATCGAACTAGCAATCTTTTCTTCCTTTGACTTTGACTTTGACTTGTACTTTGACTTCAAAAAGTCGGGTTGTTACAGCCTCCCCTACTTTAGGGAATTTCGTGTGACAACCCGTAACTTCGAGGTAAAAAGCGTTCCTTTTATAGTGTGCAAACGTGTAGTCGAAACCAAATTCATATTGCGTTGAACCAACCCGAACCGTTTAAACCAAAGCACATGTCTCGCTTGTCAATTCAACCCACTCGTGTAACTTGAAACTTATGAGGCCCGAACTATAGCATGATCATTATACATTATATTAGTTAGTTGATTAATTATATTTTATTATTATTATTATTATTATTAGTTGATTATAAATAAAAAAAATATATATATATATGTATAGGGGAGGGCTTAGTAAAAAACCCTATCTTTTTTAAGAAACTATGCAAACCCAATATCATCCATTGATTATGTTTCATCACACTTGATCAATGGCTCTCATAATTTTGGTAACAATTAGATTTAAAAGAAATGTAATAATACATAAAAGTCAACTGGAAGGGCATTTTAGGTAGTGTATTCCTTCTCTTTCCATCCTATCATCTCTCTTTAATGCACCTCTCTTTCTCTCTCTTCATATCCAATTCAAAATCACAATCTCTCAATTCCCTCTCTCTAAAATCACAGATCTCATGATTTCCCTTCTCTCTACAGAACACTTACAACCTGCAAAGCCTAGAGAGAGAGAGAGTACCAGAGAAATCGAAAGAGAAAGAGAGGTCCAGAGAAATCGAAAGAGAGAGAGAAAACTGGTGGGTTTCCAGCTACCCACGGCAGCAGCAGCGCTGTGGCGGTGGTGTTGTTGACCATTATGGTTGGGGCAGGGGAGGCGGTAGATGCACGATGAGTGAGGCACGATGGTGGTTGCAGATCTGGTGGTTGGTGGAAGGTGGTGGCTGGTTCATTCTGGGTTGTTGGTAGTTGATAGCGGCGACAGTGGGTGGTTGTAGAAGGTGGTGGAGGGTGGGTGGTTGGTAGCGCCGGAGTTCGGAACGTCGTCGGAGTCAAGATCTAGTAATGGTTAATGTTCTCTCTCTCTCTCTCCTCTCCTCTGTCTTCAATCAAGATCTAGTAATGGTTAATGTTCATGTATTTTAAATAAATCGAAAACTTTAGGATGAGATTTTGAACGGGATTTTTTGTTGGTTTGGTTGCTTGTTTGGGGATTTTGATCTTAACAATAATTGTTTTTTTTTGTTGGTTTGGTTGCTGGTTTGGTGTCATGATCTGAACAGTAAGTGTTTTTTTTTGTTGGGTTGTTTGATTTACAGAAACAGACCCATAACATGTGTTAAGCACCTGTTAGAATGATATATAACGTGTGTTGATTTACAGAAACAGATCCATAAAGATATTCAATTGACAAGCTGGATGGATGTAGGCGACGTTAATGTGGGGACATTGAATAAGTCAAATCTTTTGGGAAAGAAGTTTTCGTTCGTTTATAACATGTGTTAGTGGTTCATGCTGTAACAGAACACCATGATGTAACCTGACATGTGTTCATGTATAACATGTGTTAAGCCCCTGTTAGAATGATATATTACGTGGGAAAGAACTCTTCGTTCGTTTATAACATGTGTTTGTTTTGCACATTTTGGAATGTATAACATGTGTTAAGACTCTGTTATAATCTTTTTGTCACCTGACATGTATTCATGTATAAGATAGTGGTTTACAAAACATCATGATGTGTATATACTGATCTAACATGTGTTACAATTTGTCTGTTCGGAACATGTAATTGATTAACATGTGACAAGGGTGAAAACAGTCGACGGGGGCGATGAGTTTAATGGTGAGCTTAGTTAATATCGTAATCTTGTTGTAACCCCACTTGTATACATATGATAACATGTAAGCATCCATTATAACCCGACTTGTATTCATGTATATCAAAAGTGGTTTGCAAAACACCATGATGTGCATATACTGATCGTAACACGTGTACAAGTTAATATGGAACATACAAGTTAATATTGTAACACCGTATACCTGGGATAACATGTGTTAAGCCTCTGTTATAATCTTGGTTTAACCCAACATGGTGTCATGTATAAGCTAGTGGTTTCCAAAACAATATTAACTTGTATAATCTTGGTTTAACCCAACATGGTGTCATGTACAAGTAATAAATGTACAAGTTAGTATGTAACGTGTAATATGAAACGAGCCATTTATAGTAACACATGTACCGGTAATTTTGGAATATGTAATATGAACCGGGTCATTTGTTTTGCACATCTTGGAATGTATAACATGTGTTAAGACTCTGTTATAATCTTTTTGTAACCTGACATGTATTCATGTATAAGCTAGTGGTTTACAAAACACCATGATGTGTATATACTGATCTAACATGTGTTACAATTTGTCTGTTCGGAACATGTAATTGCTTAACATGTGAGAAGGGTGAAAACAGTCGACGGGGGTGATGAGTTTAATGGGGAGCTTAGTTAATATCGTAATCTTGTTGTAACCCCACTTGTATACATATGATAACATGTAAGCATCCATTATAACCCGACTTGTATTCATGTATATGAAAGTGGTTTGCAAAACACCATGATGTGCATATACTGATCGTAACACATAAACAAGTTAATATGGAACATACAAGTTAATATCGTAACACCGTATACCTGGGATAAAATGTGTTAAGCCTCTGTTATAATCTTGGTTTAACCTAACATGGTGTCATGTATAAGCTAGTGGTTTCCAAAACACCATGATGTGTATATACATCTTGTAACATGTGTTAAAATGACTGAAAATGTATAACGTGTGTTAAGCATCTATTATAACGTGTGTTAAGACTTCCATAATGGATGAATAAACTCCAATAGTAAGTTAATAACAACAGAGTAAACCTGATATAACGTGTTTTAAGCCTCTATTATAACATGTCTTAATACTTCCAGAATGAATGCATAAACTTCAATAGTAACTGTAACAGTAGAGGTACTACGGGCGCCTCCACCATTATAATCTTGTTGTAACGCGACAAGTAATAAATGTACAAGTTAGTATGTAACGTGTAATATTAAATGAGCCATTTATGGTAACACATGTAATAAATGTACAAGTTAGTATGTAACGTGTAATATGAAATGAGCCATTTATGGTAACACATGTACCGGTAATTTTGGAAAATATAATATGAAACGGGTCATTTGTTTTGCACATTCTGGAATGTATAACATGTGTTAAGCCTCTGTTATAATCTTTTTGTAACCTGACATGTATTCATATATAAGCTAGTGGTTTACAAAACACCATGATGTGTATATACTGATCTAACATGTGTTACAATTTGTCTGTTCGAAACATGTAATTGCTTAACATGTGACAAGGGTGAAAACAATCGAAGGGGGCGATGAGTTTAATGGTGAGCTTAGTTAATATTGTAATCTTGTTGTAACCCTAACATGTAAGCATCCATTATAACCCGACTTGTATTCATGTATATGAAAGTGGTTTGCAAAAACACCATGATGTGCATATACTGATCGTAACACGTGTACAAGTTAACATGGAACATACAAGTTATAACGCGTGTTAAGCGACTGAAATGTATAACGGGTGTTAATCATTTATTATAACGTGTGTAAAGACTTCCATAATGGATGAATAAACTCCAATAGTAACTTAATAACAACAGAGTAAACCTGATATAACGTGTGTTAAGACTTCCAGAATGGATGCATAAACTTCAATAGTAACTGTAACAGTAGAGGTACAAATACGGGTGCCTACAACAGAAAATGCGTTATTAAGATACGCAAACGGGTTCTTGTTCATGTCCTGGGTGGACGGGCTCGGAAACGACGAGGATGACGGGCTGCATTGATATGATGGGATCGGGGTAGGGAATGATGAAGACGATGGGCTCGGTTTTTGGGAAGAACATGGAGTTGTAGCATTCGATCTTGCATCGGTATCAATGGTAGGCAGTTGTGGCCTGGAACCCTGTAATTCAAACAAACACTAAAGTTACAAACTTAATTACAAATTCCCTGCCATTTAGATAAAAGAATCATGAATTTCTGCAAATTTTTTTATTAGATTTACAGAAATTTAGTGAGCTTTCAAGTAGAGGTTTGGGTCAATGAAAGTCAAAACCAATTTTCACCCTAACATATCGTCGTTTTTTCTACAAGTTTTTAACCAGTTCGGTTCGGTTTTAACTGTTTTCAGCAGAAGGATTTTCAAACCAGTTCCTATACATACCAGTTTGTATACCGGATCAGTCCTGTGTTACAAAACCAGTTACCATATCGGATCAGTCCCGAGTTAAAAACTGGTTTCTAAATCGGGTCTATTCCGGGTTCAGTTCCAGAACCGGTTATTTGTACACCTCTACTTTCAAGCAGATTAAGCTGCTGCATAAATGCATAATAAATCAATCGACTAATCGAATCAACTCAACAACATTAACTAACATTTCAAATCAATTCATTAGATCTACACCTTAAAAACCCTAAATCAACAACAGAAGACACAAAATTTATGCAACTCCGATTCAATCTCAACTGTTTAATCGATCACAACACACTTCATAAATCATAACCCCCAGATCTAAAAATGAATTGATGAAAAGTTAAACTAAAAAGATACCTTACGAAAAGTAGTACCATCAGGAAGAACAACCCAACCAGCTTCTTTACAAAGAGCTTTCAATACCTCATTATTATCACAATGTTTTGGCAAATTATAATTCCCCTGTGCTCTCAACCCATTGTATATATTCGCTGCAATCGCTCTCCGTCGTCTCTCTCTCTCCTCCGGTTATTCTCCTTCTCTCTCGACGACGGCTTCCTCCTCCCTCCGCCACCTCCTTCCGGCATCATTTCCATCTCTCAAAATCTCTTAATGGAGAAGATGTTAAAGAAGATGTAAAATGAAATAATGTAAAAGAAATATGGGGTTTGGTGATTTGTACAAATGAGTTGATGGGCATTAATTGATAATGTCAAATCAAATTGGGAAAAGGTCTTGGGTTGGGTGAATTACTGAAATACCCTTGTATGCAAAAAGGAAGATGAGATGACTATGGTATACGTGGATAAATGTAGGCCACAAGTTGAGTTTGCTAAGTTTCCTAAAAAAATAGGGTTTCTTGTAGAGCATTCCCCTATATGTATATACACTAAAGTTGCAACAGCAATCCATATTACCACTAGAATTTTGGTTAGGAATTGTATTATTCCTATTCGATTTATGTGATACTGCCACACATTTTCTTTTCCCCACTTTGGTTAGTGTGTGCAGCCCAAGAAACAACCCACACAATTACTTATTATTGGCCCACACATAATTCCCCAAACCGCCAACTTGAAACCCTTTTATTAACTGTACATATGCATGTTTTATTATATCATAACCCCTCAAAAAAATCCAAACCCTAAGCTACGCATAATACACCTGCCACCTCTTTTCCTCTTCCTCTGTTGACGCTAGTAGCGGCCCAAGAACTTCAAGACTCGACTTCTAGGCTATTTGATTCTATCCATTCTTTCGCTAGGTAACTAGTTGTTGTATCTTTGCTATAATCTAACTGATCACACATGAGTTTGATGGTTAAAGTTTGATATTAAAGGCTGAATTTGCTATGTTGATTTGATGATTTTTGTTATATGTGGAGTTATTATTGATTAGGGCGTTAGAAAGTCGTACGTGGTGTGTTATGTGATCTCGGGGACTTGATATGGAACGTTAGAGTTTGATTCGTGAAATAAGGTTATGTGTCATGGCTGCGTTTTCTGTTCTATGATGATACTAGTAGTTCGAATGGTTTAGATTATGTATATATATTGCTTAGTTCGATTATGGGTTCGGTAGGTTACTTAGGGTTGGAGATCTTTGATGTTTTAAGTGATGATAATCTGATATAACTAACTTACAACCTGCTGTGAATGTTTGATTGTTTTCTTATAATCGCTAAAACATGTCAAGTGAACTCGAAAACTCGTTTTATGTCACCGAGAGCTGAAACAGGAAATCTGTCAAACGAATTCAGCCAACTTTAGTTGGCTGTAAACGGACCGTTATTAATCGAAAAATTGATTTTCTGAAGTCTAAATTATATGTTTTCGAAAAACAAATCAAATGGCACTAGAATCATATTTTTTTGAGGTCGTTTGCTATTTTTAAAGGTCCGTTTTGTACAGCAGCAAAAGCTGCATTTTTACAGCAGAAAATGTGTGTTATGTTTTTCGTCATAACTTGAAATCTGTGTAGAATTAGGTCACGAAATTTGTATTGTATATGGCCACTGATGCTTTGTAATTCTCCAACTGGAATTTTGTCAATCGAACTTACGATGAATTTTAAATGAATTTTTCTGTGGACTGCAGTCAGAAAGTGACGAATCTGATTGCAGCCCGATAAATGATTTTTATAAAATAATTGGTTATGAATTGGATCCCGAGATTTTTACAAAATAATATTTGGATCGTTTAGAACATTCTGTAAACGTTTGGGAATTTTTGGAGTAAGTTAACTATTTTATTAAATACCCAAAAACAGTCAAGTTTTGGATGTTTAAGCCGAAACAATATAACTAGTGATTTGCATGTCTAAATATCGGTTATGTTATCCGATAATGATCTAACGTGTTATATGTCAATGAAAGTGTTATGTGCAATATCGTATGCTTGCCCTTGAGTAGCTATAGGTGGAATGTTTATATGGGCATGAACTGTTAAAGTGAGTGCATGTTATGTAGTAGATACGTGTAGGAACTTTGTGCTCTATTTGAAACCACTAAATGACTAACTGGTAATCATATTAGTACGTGATTGACCGACCTTGACTGTTAGCTATTTTTAAGAGTCAAACCGAGCAACCAAAGGTGAGTTCACACTTCTACAAGGCATGGGATTCCAGGTGGTTTGGGAATGGGTTAAGAAACTAAAATGAAACCTGCATATTCTCCTTGGGTAGGATATGTACCTCCATCCTCCATGGGAAGGATGACAACATCAAACCTGGGTATTCTCCTTGGGTAGATTACGTACCTCCATTCTCCATTGGAAGAATGACAACATATAACTTACTAGACAAACTCTATCATGAAGTCCCTCATTTTTATATCGACTTAATCGCCGGGCCAATGGTGAGCGGGTCATTAGTTAAATAGCGCTATTAGGTTTGACAAGCCTCACACCGTGCCGCAGAGGACGGGAGTGGACTAATGGATCTGGGCACTAGTCAATGATGATAGACATTGACGCAGGGCACATAAACATGACTCCAGTCAGTTGTCGATATGGTAACGGGTCTAGTGGTTAACATGGGTAGCCCACACTGGTTATGGTTTGGGAAACATGGAATTGGATAACTCAAGGTTTTCGAATAAACTTGTGGTTTTTGGAACAACTTTAAAATGAACAACTTACTGTGAACTCGCTCAACTTTGTTGTTGATTCGTTACTATATGCCTTGCAGGTCATTAGGTTTTTAGCTGGAGCTTGCATTAGAGCAGGAGTCATTGTGGGACATGAACCGCTGCGTGTTCATGAAAAACTTTATTAAATTTAAAACTTAAATTTTGGTTTTGAACTTAAATGCTTCCGCTGACTATTAAACTTGGTTTTGGACTTTGGTTTGTAGAACTTTAGACGTTTGGTTTTACTTCACTTTATTTAATGTTTATTATAATTGGTGGTATGATCCTGGTCAGTCACATGCCTCGCGGTAATACTCCGCTTGTGGATTTTGAGGGTGTGACATTTCGTCCTGAAATTAAGGTGCAGGTGTAACGAATAACTGTGGATACTTAGCCTTAATGTCACTTTCGAGTTCCCATGTGAACTCTACACCGTGTTTGCCTTCTCAGCGAACCTTCACTATGGGAATGCGTGAGCGTCGGAGCTTCTTGGTTTCTCGATCCATGATCTTGACTTGCTTTTCCACGAAGTGTAATGTTTCTTCCACTTGTAGATCCTCAAGTGGTACATGTAAATTCTGCTCGGCCAGACACTTTTTGAGGTTCGAAACATGGAAAGTCGGGTGGACGTTGCTAAGTTCCTCTGGTAGTTCGAGTCTGTAGGCCACCTTGCCAATTCTTTCCAGAATTTTAAAGGGTCCAACATATCGAGGCGCGAGTTTTCCTTTCTTGCCGAATCTGATCACCCCCTTCCAAGGTGAAACCTTTAGGAGTACGTGATCACCAACGTCAAATTCAATCGGCTTACGGCGTCTATCGGCGTAACTCTTTCGAGGGCTCTTAGCTTTCAAAATATTGTCTCAAATCTGGAGGATCTTGTCAGTCGTTTCTTGCAGTAGCTCAGGACCGGTTATTTGCGCATCTCCGATCTCATGCCATACAATAGGCGATCGACATTTTCTTCCATACAATGCCTCAAAGGGTGCCATTTGAATGCTAGAATGATAACTGTTATTGTACAAGAATTCAACCAAAGGTAAGTGCACGTCCCAATTACCACCGAAATCTATGACACACGAGCGAAGCATGTCTTCTAAGGTACAGATCATGCATTCAGTCTGACTGTCGGTTTGGGGATGGAAAATGGTACTTAGATTAAGGGTAGTACCGAGAGCAGATTGAAACGTTTCCCAAAAATGCGAGGTAAACCGACCATTGCGGTCAGAGATGATATCACGAGGCGTCCCGTGTCGACAGATAATTTCGTCGGTGTAGATCCGTGCTAATCGTTCTACCTTAAAGTCTTCTCGTATTGGCAGAAAATGAGCAGATTTAGTAAGATGATCAACGATAACCCAGATGCTATCGTGACCTGAGGGCATGCGCGGAAGTTTCGTTATAAAGTCCATAGCTATACTCTCCCATTTCCACATGGGGATCTCGGGTTGCACGAGTAAGCCAGAGGGTCTTTGTTGTTCAGCCTTGACTTTCGAACAAGTCAGGCATTTCGAAACGTAGATTGCGATATCCTTCTTCATACCAGGCCACCAATACCATAGATGAAGGTCATGGTATATCTTGTCGGCACCAGGATGAATGGAATATCGAGACTTGTGTGCTTCAGTCAACAATATCTCCCGAAGGTTATTGTGACTTGGAATCCAGCTACGATCGAGATAGTAGTAGATACCATTCGATTTGGTGACAAAATGAGATTTAGCACCACACTTCTTCATTTCCTCTCGCTAGGTATTCTCAATGAAGCAGGCGTACTGGGTGTCGCGAATTAAGGCTTCGAGGTCACGCTGGGCGTTAGTATTACGAACGCTATGCAAATAGCTTCGTCGACTTAGTGCATCGGCAACGACATTTGCTTTGCCAGGATGGCAACGAATCTCACACTCATAATCGTTGAGGAGTTCTACCCACGGCGTTGGCGCATATTCAGTTCCTTTTGGTTCAAGATATGTTGCAGGCTCTCATGGTCGGTGAAGATCGTACACTTGGTACCGTAAAGGTAGTGTCGCCAAATCTTCAACGCAAAAACAAATGCACCAAGCTCGAGATCGTGGGTTGTATAATTTTTTCTCATGGATCTTGAGCTGACAAGAGGCGTACGTGATAACCTTGTCCCGTTGCATGAGAACACAACCGAGACCAAGGTTCGAGGCATTGCAATAGACTACGAAGTCATCGTTTCTGTCGGGTAAAGCGAGGATAGGAGCATTGCAGAGCATATGCTTTAGAGTCTGAAAGGCAGTCTCTTGTTCAGTTCCCCAAACAAAAGGCTTGTCTTTATGCGTGAGAGAAGTAAGCGGCAAGGCGATTTTAGAGAAATCTGCGATGAATCGGCGGTAGTAACTCGCCAATCCGAGGAATGAACGAACTTCGGATGGGGATTTGGGTGTAACCCAACTCTTAACATCTTCAATATTCGCGGGGTCGACGTGTTTACCTTGACTATTGACGATGTGACCCAGGAATTGAAACTCTTCTAGCCAAAATTCACACTTGGAAAACTTGGCATAGAGTCGATTCCGTTGGAGTAATTCGAGAACCAAACATAGATGTTGCGCATGTTCGGATTTTGACTTCGAATAGATCAGGATATCATCGATAAACACGATGACGAAACGGTCGAGAAAGGGTTTACACACGCGATTCATCAGATCCATAAAAACCGCGGGTGCATTGGTTAACCCAAAGGGCATAACGACAAACTCATAGTAGCCGTATCGGGTTCGGAAAACGGTTTTGGGTATATCCTCCTCCTGGATTCTTAACTGGTGATAGCCTGAGCGTAAATCGATCTTCGAGAAACACGTAGCACCTTGTAATTGATCGAACAAATCATCGATTCGGGGCAGGGGATAGCGATTCTTAATAGTCAGCTTATTCAATTCCCTATAATCGATGCACATCCGGAACGATCCGTCGTTCTTTTTGACGAAAAGGACAGGTGCGCCCCAAGGAGAGGTGCTAAGGAGAATGAAGCCTTTGTAAAGCAATTCCTGGAGTTGACTGAAGAGTTCGTGCATTTCAGACGAAGCGAGGCGGTAGGGAGATTTAGCAACAGGATTGGCTCCAATAATGAGGTCGATTCGGAAATCAATACCACGACTCGGGGGTAAACCAGGTAAATCATCAGGAAATACGTTAGGAAAATCACGAACCACAGGCACCTTATCCATTGCCTTCTTTTCCTCCGCTTCTACAATGTGTGCCAAGAATGCTTTGTATTCCTTTCGGAGGTACTTGCTCGCTTGTATGCACAACATGAGTTTGAGATCCTTCGATGAGACTTCGCCATAGACACAAAGTTGATCACCATTAGTGAGCGAGAAACAAATCATTTTATCAAAACAAACGACTTCGGCATGATTTTCGCGAAGAAAATCCATGCCTACTATGATATCAAAGCTACCAAGCTGCATCGGGATAAGGTCGATAGGGAAGACGTTATTGTTGAGTTCAAGCATACAATCACGGAGAATAGAATTAACAGTGATGGTTCTTCTAGTGGCAACTTCTACGTCGAACGTCTAAGGGATATTAGCGCGCTTACGATTTAGGAGCTTTTCTAATTTTAACGGTACAAAACAGTTATCGGCTCCAGTATCAAATAAACACGAAGCATATATACCGTTGACAAGAAATGTACCATTAACCACATTGTCATCTGCTTGAGCCTGGCAGACGTTGATGTTGAAAGTACGTCCACAGGCTGCTGGCTGCTGCTACTGCTGAGGCTGTTGCTGTTGATGTTGTTGCTGCGCAGGTTGCTACTGTGGCTCTTGCTTCACCACTCTGTTTGGGTAGACATTTGCAAAGTGGTTGGAATCACCACATGCAAAGCAGGCTCTTGTGTGTGCAGGCGGGGGGGGGGGGGGGGCAGGAGCTGCTTGTTGGCCCTAGGGAGTAGGAAGAGGAGCTGGCAGTGCAGGGGCTTGAACTTGAGCTTGAGCTTGACGGGGACCAGTACGGCAGTTGGAAGTAAAGTGGTCATACAGGTTGCAGTGCACACAAAATCGACATGCGATCCCAATAGGATGATGATAAGTACAAGTAGGGCATAGCGGGTGTGGACCAGTATATGCACGCTTAGCTGGTGGTGCATTGGTCACTGGTGCCGCTACTTTGCAGTTCTGGGGCTACGGTTGGGCAGGTACTGTATTCAGTGGTGCGGCAGTGACAGCGCAGTTCTTGTTGTTGTTCTTCTTGCGCTTTTGGCGTGAAGACTTGGAGGCTTGCGGTGCGGTGGTTTCAGCAGTGGGAGTAGCGGTAACTTGGTGGAGACTCTTGGTGGTATTCTTGAAATAACCTGCCAAGACTCGCTTGTCATTAATCTCGGCAGCGAGTAGATAAGTCTCTTCAATAGTGGTCGTCTTCACGGCTTACACGAAGTCAGCAACACAATCCGGTAAAGCACGGATGTATTTCTTGATGGTGATATCCGGAGTAGAGACTTGGCCGGGACATATGATACTCAGCTGCTTAAAGCGGATAGTTAGACCAGCGTTGTCACCACCCTCCTGCTTGATGTTCCAAAACTCGTCCTCCAGCTTCTGAAGCTCATGGGGAGGGCATAATTCTTTCATCATGATCTCTTTCAACTCCTCCCAAGTAAGCCCATAGGCTGCATCATTCCCTCACCTGTTCCTTTCGGCAGTCCACCAATCCGGAGCCCTGGATTGGAAAACGCCATTTGCGTTGACAGTTCGAAGGTTATTGGGACAGCCGCTTTGGCACAGGGTGACTTTAATTGAATCGAACCATTGAAACATGGCAGTAGGCCCGTCCTCTCCGGTGAATTCTTTGGGGCCGCAGGCTTTAAACTGCTTGAAGCTGAAAGTATCCTTTGGAGAGTCAGTCCTAGATTCCTCCGAGGACTTGCTAGCGTTTTCATTAAGTTCACTGACAATTTGCGGAATGATCTTAGCCATCTTCTTTGCGACTAGAGAAGGATACGCTTGTCAACGTGGTTTCTGTGGGCGGTGCGAGAAGTATGCGATCCAAATGACGACATTGTCTGCAACAGACATCGCCATAGGACTCAGACGCGATTTAATTATAGTCTAGCATATCACCACGTGCTAATTTTACATCTATAAAGCTCAGGAACACATCAATCACTTAGGCACGTAATCACATGGTCAAATAAGCACGTAATCCACGTAAGCACATAAGCACGTAAGAGCACAGAAGCACATAATCAACTATATTTTGCACGTATTCACCTACATATCTTGCACGTATTAACCTATCATTCAAGTTCGCGAGCGCATTCGAGAGCAGCGTGTGCGAGTAGCGAGTAGCATAAGCGAGTAGCATAGCGTAAGCGAGTAACATAGCATGCGATTTGTTAATGTTTTGAGATAAGTGTGCAGTGCGAGTTGTGCATGTTTATCAAAGCGAACAACCAAAAGGGTATAAATCTCCAAAAATCGAAACACATAAACATATAAAACCACATAAAACACGTAAAATTCCACATAAAAACGATATATCACAGAGTCAGCGGCTTGCGAACTCAGAATCGAAACACATTAAATCAGCTAGCGGAGCGTCTGGGTGCGAGACAACGACTACCCAAAGCGATTCGACTATTCTCAAAGACTTCCAGTACACGATTTAGCCTAATAGACTGTGCTCTCTTCACCGACATACAGTGAATGGCACTCATCCTTTCGGTTATTCGCGTAATTCGATTCATTGGAATCCATCGAGACTTTCGTGAGAGTTTTGTAAAAACCAAAATAAGGAGCGGAACAAGTCATCAAGATTTGGGTTTCACCCCTAACTTAGCGGCTTTATTCCTGTTTGTGTGATAGAATCACGGGGGAGATTTACATCGAAGTATGGATCTCACTCCTGATTCAACGCAAATTCTCGTGTTTATAGTAAAAAGGCACGTCGAACGAGCGATCTAATCGATAGTTTGCGGTTTTCACACCTAATCTTGATCTAATCACTCATTTGTGTTCAAAAATTGTGCGTGTCATGCTTGCCTTGGGAAAGGCAAAGTGATAGCGTTCAACCTTAGGAAAGGTCGATAGTAGTATATTCGTGAGTCGAGAGAATTAACAGAAATGAGCTCATGCAGAACCCCTACCGGGTTTGCACAAGGCGGTCTGTTGGTACTTAGACTATAGACGAGGTCGCTTCTAAGACATCGACCCGGACTAGGTCGAGTCTCGCCTAATTCCCTATAGTTATGGCTCTAATACCAATCTGTCACACCCAAACCGATGGCGGAATCATCGGGGCGCGGCACTGAGCGAAACAGATTGTCCAGGAGAATCCATAACAACTAAAATTACCAGATATTTAACGTTACGTCCCATACCATAACATATCAAATAAAAGAAGTTATTACAGACATAATTGTTCTCAAAGACAAATCACAGTTTCAACAACTCATAAATTGTTTTATTTGTTTCTAGACTCCCCTAGGCTTGGTTCCATGACATCCAACAAATAACAACATCATAAACACCTGTCACATACGTTAAAATAGGTCAATACACATAGTGTAAAGGTGAGCATACAAGTTTAATAGTATAATAGTAGCGAAAAACGGTTTACGCATAACCAGCATGTAACATGTTGAAAAGTGAAGCTAGCAGGTTATCGACAATGAAATATGCACAGACATGACTGCGAGTTGTAGAATGCGCATCACATATCACCACCATGACACGTGAAGTAACACCCTTAACAACCCCTGTCCACGACAGGTGCTGAGTCCAAACTATAGTACTATCGTTGCTAAGGTGTCAGGCAATAATCACTGTATAAACATAACATACAAGCATTCATCGAATAACACGTATAACATGCAGAGCGGTTAGCGTAAAAAAAGTGTTTGCGTTGTGTGATCGATGTGATTGGATATAAGTAACGTCCGTAACACCCAAAAGTGCGTTAAGCAAAAAGGGATAGAGTATACTCACAGATTGTGTTTAACGAATAAACACAGTCTTGGATGAAGGGAGCGCTGGAGGGACTAGCCTGATCACAGTACAATAGTATAAGCGATGAACAGTGCGTTAAACAATGTCGAGTGGAACAAGTGACGGATAGTGATCCGATCGGATGACCTTCCGGACGGATGACCATTCGGTCGGAGGGTTGTCTGTTTGGGATGGATGTGTTTGTGTATGGTGAACTTTGAAGTTTTAGTTGTAGCATTTAATATAGAGAAGTATCTCTACCATTCAGGTCGTTCGGTCGAACGGTCATCCGGACGGATGGTCGTTCGCTCGGATGGCGATCCGTTTGGGTGAGATGTTTCAAAGGTTCAAGTCCCCTGGGAGGATAGTCATTCGATCGGATGACTATTCTTCTAGAACTGACATTCTTGGAAATGTTTAAGTGTTGAAAATAAATTATAAGACATCCGTTCGGATTGTCGTTCGATTGGATGGCGATCCGATCGGACGGCAATCCACTTGGCAACCTGTTCGTTTGTAAAACTTGTAAAATTTGTTAAGTTTAGAAAGTTTGCGGTTGAACCGAGACGGTATGACAACGTGTCAAGCAATGGAAACCCCATCAAGTCAAAGTCATCCGATCGGATGGGAATCACCCCGTCCGATCAGTAACTTTTCTTGACGGAACTTCATATTCAACCCGTTAATTCGGTCATATCTTCAATAGTAATCCATTCTCAGACCGACACTACGCTAGAGAGCGAGTAGAAGGCCTGAACGAGCTCAGATTTTATTGGTTTTTGAGTAAAAGTTAGGAACATTGAAGAAAACTGGAAATCAGTTGGAAAATGTTTAGATTTAGGTGAAATCAGTGTTTAAACATTATTTGAGTTGTTCTTGGTGGAATGAGGTTACACTTTGGTGTTCATGAGAACCCATGGTGACATCATCCTAGAACAGCCCAAATCCACCGATTTCATGGTGAAAAGTTGAGATTTGATGGTGAAAATGATGAGAAAGTGTGTGTAGATCAAGGAAGTACAAGATTTGAGATGAAAACTTACAAGAATCGCGAGGAATCGAGAGAAAATGGCTGAGAATGCGCTGGTCGGAAGGGAGCTGTCACATCATGAACAGTGATGTGACAAGTGAGTATTTATAGGTGAAGAGGAGAGAAAGGTGGAGGGCCTTTCGATCGGATGGCATCCGTTCGGATGACCATTCGATCGAAGGGCTTCGGTGAGTTGGTTTCCGACTTTTCATTTCGTGCGTTGAGCATTGTGATGTGTTTAAGCGAGTGTCGAATTAGCGATGCGACAGTTTTAAATAATAGTTACACAAATAACATAACTAACACACAACAACCTAAGTAACCTTGCGTTTCCAGTTCGCGATGAGACGGCGTTGCGATAGAGTTGCAATTGCGTTTGCGATTGACACCTTTAACATAATTAAACATGCACAAGTAACACATAATAGCACACACACGTAAGACAATATCCAGAACTGCGATTCAAGTTACGATGCGATAGCGATGAATTAGATTAGCGTTTAACTGCGTTTATTGCATTTACTCCACATAATACAACTAAAACAACATAAATTAAAGTATCGATTAACGAGGTTCGAAAGTACAAGTAATAATTAAGCTAGGAATGACAGATCGAATTAGCAATCTTTTCTTTCTTTGACTTTGACTTTGACTTCAAAAAGTCGGGTTGTTACAATTATTGAGATAGAAAGTGAAGAAAAGGTTGAAGATGGTGGGTTTTGAAAATGGTGGGTTTTGAAGTTACAAGGAGAGAAGAAGAAGAAAGAAGATTCGATAAAATTGACTAAAATACCCTTCCCTTTATTTTTTAATTTTGCCACATGTCATAATCCTATTGCTTCTTATCCTTTCTAGCCAAATTAAACTTCCTATTTGATTATCTCCCTTGTTTTAGTATAGTTAATAGACAAGAAAACTAAAAATAGGAAATGGCCATGTGGAAGCAATTCATTGGCTCCTCGGGTTATTGTTTTTGCCTCACAAGCGTGAGTTTGTTCACAATGAGACCGCTCATGAGTGGAAGCTTGAATTTGAGTTCACAAGTTAACGAGCTCTCTATACATACTTGTTAGTTTGCATAAACTTATTGTAATGAGAAAAATGCCCATATAGTCCATGTGGTTTGCCCATTTTTCACCTTTACTCCCTAACTTTCTAAAATTATAGCTATAGTCCCTAACTTTCTAAAATTACAGCTATAGTCCCCAACTTTTGCAATTTCATTCCCGGATAGTCACTGGCATGGATGAGGGTTAGGTTTTGGTTTTATGTGGAAGTGAAATGACGAAAATACCCCTACTATTAAAAAATAAAAATAAAACATTAAAAGAAAAGGAGTTAATATATAAATTCAAGTGGGGGCCATGTTTTTTTTTCATTTTAAACCTAAAAGTCTAAAACATCCCAGCACCATTTGCTCCATGACCACACCTCCACCATCGACCTCCCCCTCTACCCACCGCCTCCACCATCAACCTTCACCACCGCCTCCAACCTCCACCTAAAATAGCCCCTGCACCCATCCCTCTACCACCGCCTCCAACCTCCACCTAAAACAGGCTCCAACCATCCTCCACTGTCATAACCACCACCCCGTGACGGAGGTGGTGTAGCATTCAGGTGGTAAGGCAGGTTCGGAGGTTACAGGTTCACGATCCGGTAGTTGCAATACTTTCCAGCAATGGAATAAGGAACATATGGTTCGGAGGTTGCAGGTTCACGATCGGCCTCCAACCTCCACCAAAATAGCCCCTGCACCCATCTGGTAGTTCAAGAATAGGAGCATATGTTCCAGCATCGTGAGCAGGAACACTTGTTTCAGCCGCATGTGCAACCGTTTCAGGTTATGTCTCCGCCTCATCAGCAGAGTCGAGTGTCGGTGCAGCCGAATCAACAGCAGTCGCATATACAGTCTCCGCCACAATCTCCATTTTTGTGGCAGGGACAAATGTTGCAGCAGAAACCGCAACAGTCGCAATTTCAGATGCAACATCAGATAAAGCAGCATCAGCATAACTATATGTGCAATAATTGTTGCTAAGAATGATTGAATTTGGTGGTGTTGTGTGGTGTGGAGGTGTTATGGTGGTGGTGGTGGTGGTATTATGGTGGTGAAAGGTGGTTGTAGTGAAGAGTGGGGAATATGAAGTGGGTGGGGTGGATGGTGGGGCCCACAAATATTTTCTAATCTTTTAATGTTTTATTTGTTAATATTTTAATACTAAGGGCATTATAGTCATTTTACACCAACTTAACTGAGAAAACTAACCCCCATCCGCGGTAGGGACTATCCGGAAACGAAATTGCAAAAGTTGGGGACTATAGTTGTAATTTTAGAAAGTTAGGGACTAAAGGTGAAAATGGGCAAACCACAGAGTCTATTGGGTCACTTTTCTCTATTGTAATTTTATTAGAAGTTTTAATTTGACCCCTATCCTTTAAATAGCATGCTTATTTAAGTTATTTAGTTTTTATATAATTGTTTTTTTCTCTAATAACTTGTGTTCTTTAACTTTTTAAAAAGTATCAATACGTAGATGTGTTTAGCTGTTTTTTTTCTTGATATTCGAGTATGAAAATTGTTAAAATCGGAGTTTTATTTAAAATAGAGTATTTTGTTGGTATCATAAGCTATAACAATTTCGGTACCGTAACAAACCGAACTAATACTACCATCAATATTAGGGATGGCAATGGGATGGGTATTGTTAATTCAGTCCCATGTCCGATTGTAAAATCGTGTCTCATACCCGGCCAATGCCCGTTAGGTATATGTCGGTAATTGCATGTCAGTAATTACATACCCGTGAGTATCGAATATACCTGTAGTTTCTTATGAAAAATGTCGTTAGGATTTCGAGATGTATACATTTTTTCTTACCATTTCAAGTTTTATATTATCCTATGTTCTTTCAAAAAAATAAGCAAACATTTTATATTATAAAAATTATAAATAATATTATTAATTACATATCCCAAAACAAAAGAAAAGAAAACATTTTTCCTCATAATGAAACTAATAGAATAAACGGTTAGTAGATTATGGTCTATGGGCAATGAAAAACAAAAATAAAAGTTTTAAAATTCAGCTATATGTATCAAGTATATATTTAGGGTTGAGTTATAACATAAACTGGTTCTTTTACCCGCCGCGCGTTGCGGCGGCATCATACGCGAAATGATAACATATAGACTACAATCAACCAGACTCGTTTCTGAACTAAATTTATCTCAAATCGTTGATAACTCAGATTTATACCTTCGAATCAAAACGTATTACATTTGACCCGATTTGTTTCCAAATAGAATTTACGTCAAATCGTATTTCAACTCAAAACATACATAAAAAAACATTTTATAATTGACCTGGCTCATTTTCAGACAAAATTATGCTAAAGCGTAGACGAACTTGAATTTTATACCAATATGTCCATGAAAATTAAAACTTAAGAAATTAGTTTTAGGGTAAACTAGAAACTTTAGAAACTTGAGGGGTTCAAAATGACATTTTTCAAAGTTAAGAGGGTTACCTCTCACATTATAGCAACGTTTGGGGGTAGAGTGGGTTACATATCAAAAGTTTGAGGGTTAAAGAGAAGTTAGAATGTATGGGGGCCTTTTTGTCAAGTTGGAAAGTTGGAGAGTCATTTTTATCAAGTTAGAAATTTGAGCAGTGAATTTTGTATATTTGGAAAAGTTAAAGGGTGATTTTTGTCAAATCTGAAAGGTGGTTGGCACCAACCTTTCAATTTAAGATTTATTAACCCGTGCTGCGCATTGCGGCGGCAACGTCACATTTGTGACTTTGTTACAGGTGTTTTTGAGTTTGTTAGCGTATAAGGCCCACGCGTGATGTGACACGTTAGTAACATTAATGTGGTTAGGCATTGACAAAAATAGTATAATATCTCACACATTGCGGTGTAAAGACGTAAAAGTAATTTAAACAAAGGAATTGAAGTATTAATGAAGATGAGGTGTGAAGTTATTTCGTATGGGAGGTCAAAGTTGCTAAATACCAAAAGTTAGGGGTTAATGTGTGACATCTGTGTATTTTAATCCTTGTACTGTTCCGAACAACTTTGTATTTAATGAAATATGGTGTTTTAATTTCAATATTTGTTTAATTATTTGTGACATTAGTATGTTTTCAATCATTGTTCAATTAAACCTGTTCTGGAAGTGAAATCATAAACCGTTACGTAAACATAATCAGTTTAACGCGACGTACACTCCGGAACTGTGACATAAGCCAAACATACCCTAAATACCCTTTACATAACTTAGAAATAAGTTTCGAAGGATTCGGTATGGCAAAAACATGTTTATTCGAACTTAAGAACTAATTGCGACAAAACTGCGAAACGAACGTTGGTGACCGCCCGGATAATATTTAAATCCTTAAAATATTCTGTTATGATTAAAATTTTATTTTTAATCATGTTCGTGTTGAAAAATAAATTAAAACGCTTAAAAACGTTATTTTTCAAAGTTTAAGCGCGTACCGCGTGTTACTGCGTAACACAGTGTTTCTACTGCAAAATGCGGACAACGCAGCCAATCTCGGCAACTGATATTTATTTCAGTAATAATTTGGCGAGTTTATTTTTTTAGAATAATAAAAATAATTTAAAACGCCATAAACCGGGATTTAAACACTAGATAAAATACCCGGTATCTAGTTAAATACCTGTTTTTATCTATTTTTACCATTCAAAAATTACACTTACCCCCCCCCCCCTTGATATTCACGGTCACAAGGACCCACCAATATCACACCATATCTCAAAGATTTTATTTTTATTATATTTTTATCTTGCTTGATTTTATGGACAAGATATTGGTAGAAGATCTATAAATATGACACTTGAAATCTCCAAAGATCATCATATCTCACACTTCACTCCATCTTCCACTCTCTCCCTCTCTCCCAAACCGTAAACCCCACCACCACCTCCATTTCCACTTCTTCAACCTTGTTCTTGAAGATCAAACCCCATTGCAAGCTAGTTTCAAGTTGGTGTGAAGATCCAAAGGAGTTTCCAAGGTGTTTTCAAGTGATTTCAAGCCCCATATCATCAAAATCTCATCAAAAACTCTCATGAATCTTCAAGGTAAAAAGTTTATGTTTAAATCATACACTTGATTCTTGGTTGTTCTTGATGATTGGAAGTTTCTCTTGAATCTTGGAATTTTTCACAAACTTGAAATCTAAAAGAAATGGGTCTTGATACAAAATAAAAATGGTGGTATATATGTGTGTATATAACCGTATATATATATATGTATGTGTATGAGATTTGAGTTTTGAGTTGATTTTTGATAAATACTTGTTTAGGATGTTTGCTTGCATGAACAAGATTATGTGCAAATATGTTAGAGATATAAAGGAGTGATTGAATCATGAGTTATAATTTGAAATAATGTTAGTATTTGGACATGTAAATAGCCAAAAATTTATTAGACATGTTTGAGAATTTTTCAATTGTTGCTTGTTCTTGAATGATAGTTAAAATGCAAGTGTTTGATGATTTGGATATGATATGATGAATGTTCAAATAAATCAGTAAGTAAACATGAATAAATTACATGTTTGATGCATTTAAATTCATATGAAATGATGATGATATGATAGTGTGCTTTAGACACTTGTACATAAGAATACATGTTGATTTAAAGCTCAAGAAATGATAAAAAAAAGTGATTGTATGACAAAAATGTTTTAGAACAGATTATAAACACTAAAAATAACTATATTTGGTATATTATAATGGCATGAGACTTTGTCATAGGTTTGATAGCTTTGCATGTTGTACATATAGCTTAGAAAGTGGTAAAATATGTGAAATTTGCATGATTTATGTGCTTTATGTGAGACCTGCACTATCATGGGTATAACCACTATTTTATTCAGTAAATAACATGGGTTATGTTAAAATATCAAGTCGTTACGATTTGGGATGGTTAGGGTAACGTTTGATGCAAAACTATGCGGTAAAACGGTTAAAAATCGGCTTTCCGAAGGATTTTTATAAAACTGTTTTAGTTCAGTAAGTAAACTGATATTTTTGATATAAAAATAAGTATTTTAACTTATATTAAGTTTACTTGGTGTTTGGTTAGTCATACGTGACTTCCGGCGCCCAAAAACGTTACCGAATCGCTAAAATACGTGTTTTTCAACATACACTATAATGGGTTGTTCATGGGTAAATTTTATGTGTTACAATGTGTTATGTGTTTTATAATATGTGTATGATGACATGTTAAAACTTGACAAGATTATGTGTATTACGCTATTATTAGTATGTTACATTTGAGTATATATATATTACGATGGGTAAATCGTAGATATATTGCTTATAACATGATGAGGGTCACCAATAAAATCGTTCAAGTCGCAAAGTTTTTAAAATATATATGAACTCATATATATATATAAATACACCAATATAATAAAAAATAATAACTTTTCGAGAAGATCTCGAAGTTATGTGAAAATTCTAAGTATCGGAGAAACTTAGGTATTTTTGTGAGTTTTTGATTATTAAATCGTTCTTATTTAATTTAGGACGAATAAACAATTTGAGGGATTGTGTTAACATATAAAAACGCACCCAAAGGTGAGTACATAGTTCCCCTATTTTACGTTTTCAAATGTTTTTAGGGTGAAGCATATGTGCATAACTTTACTTTTCATTTTTCATGACATTATACATGTTTTGTTACATATTACATATAATACATTATTTCAAAGAGATTTTACTTGGCACATTGACTTAGTATGCCTATTACATGGTTTTACAAAGACATTTTCATGACATGCTTACATTGAAAAAGACATTTGGTATGTTTAACGGAGTAGTACATTCATTAACATTGATCACGCCGCTCGGTAGTATGTAATAGCGCTATAGGACTTGACAAATCCCGTTCCCGCTTTCTAGGTATTTCAGAAGGGGAATGACAGAATCCAAATACATTTTTTTATAAACCTTGATCCTGATAAGAGTTTATCCGACAGTCTCAAGGCTTGAGTGTATGCGATAGACAAACCACATAAATGTTCATATCAATAAAAGCAATGGTTTTCAAAACATAACTTTTGTGTTAAACTTTTGTTTCTTCAAAAACCTTGTTTTGTACATGATATTTTGATTACATAAGACATTTGTTTATTCATGACATTATGCATTTGGCTTGAGTAAATACTATTTATTCGCCATACAAGACATGGTTTATACTGGACATTTGACATTTGATATTGGACATTGACATTCAAACAAGACATTATTTCATGGTTATTAATAAGTAATTTAAGTAACGAGACGTGTGTAATATGATAAAAACATGGTGGATACTGTTTTGGTCAAAAATTACCGAAGCAATTAAGTGATCAAATTAGTAAAGTGAGGTAGTGTGCTAGAAAGTGTATTGAAAATATGCTTGTTTAGTTATTTAGAAAATCAGTATTCAGGATACGGCTCAGGATATTGAGCTGTATCTACGATCAAACAATGAGCAAACAATGAGCAAAAAGTAAAGTAAACGACACGAGATGTACGAGGAAAGCCCTTGATCAATCTAGATCGCCGACATAAAACCTCGGGAGCTGACAATCGCAGCTGCCTTGTTCTTCTTATTACTTCAAACGTCAGGATACAGTGCAGGATATAGACCAGATCGCTATGTGTTACAATGTTTTTTGTGTGAGAGTGAAAGCTTGCTAGAGAGCGAGTGTTAGAGTGTAGCGAGTGTGTATGTGATGTCCCATTCGATCTGGTATACCCACCTATTTATAGCAATGAATTACAAACAATAATCCCTACAAATATGGGGTACTCCGAATATTCCATTGTGAACGTTATTGACCGAGTAATACGGCTTCAACGTCTTTATTTGAACGACTTGGACCGAGTCTTCCGCGGAATGAGTCTTATGAATGTTGCCAGCTTCTAACCCACGTACCTGCACATAATCCATTAGTAATCCTGAGGATACCATTCAGGATGTTACCAATATCCTGAACCAGCATCCTGGATGTAAACAGATACTACATAACCAAGATATAAACCAAGATATTTTCCAGGATATGGGTTCAGAATTTCACCCATAACAATTGTCCCCAAAAATGTTACCGTTTGATATCCTGCACTAACGGTTACATTTTTCACGGTGGCCGAGGTAATTAAGAGATAAGACCATTGATGTGACAACTTTCAACCACCCGGCCTATATTTACTCATCATGCCCTATATCTTCTCATCCTCATCTCCTTTTTTAATCACAATCGACAAGGAAAAAGGTAATATTCTCTCCCTCATTTTCACATTCATCTTTATCATCTTTCTCCGGCGAAAAATTCAGGCGACCAAATGCCCAGGCAAACAAGGTCCAGTTCAGGTGACTCGGCTCCCACATTCATCCAACAGAACCTTCTCCAAGAACCGGAGAAGGAAACATGTACCTTCGATAGTGCCCACCTGTCGGCCTTGAAATCCTCCGGCATCTTTCCGGCAGGAACCGTATTTAGACCCTTTGACCGGGAAATCCGGTCGGATATGGTTTCCAGTGAGTGGATATGCTTTAGTGCTTTCCCTTTTACCCTAGGGCTACAATTCCCCTTTCCAGACTTCATCACCGAGTTCTTTAATATCACCAAAATTTCTTTCAGCCAAACCATGCCAATGCTCTGGCGTGTTTTGTCTGTTCTTGACCAAATCAAGAGAAACCATATACCTGACCTTTCCGTCCATGATCTCCTTTTAGCCTACAAGCTTAGATGCCATGGCTCATCTAGATTCCTATTCTATTCTTCTTCCGGTGACCCATTGATACTTCGTGCCACCAGGAATGAGGATGGTTGGCAATCCAAGTTTTTCTTTGTAAAAAGGGATTCAATCCCTGGTGGAACGGATTATCCGATGAGATGGTTGAGAAAGGGTAGGACTTAGGGTTTAAGAATGATCCTGTCTCTTATTCCGTCTCATATCCTGAGCTAATGAATTTCATTTTCTATGTTTGTGTATGCAGCTGATTTCAGGAAGATTGCACCTCCCCTTGCTGATTCTAAAAAAAGAATAGACGCCATTAGACTCCTTTCAGAGGCAGAGAGAAGCTTCAACCCATCTCCACCAACTCCAAGCCCTCTTTCAAGCGCAAACATGTCTGGTAAGGATCCTGCAAGATATCCTGTACATACATGTTTTTATTTGATATTTTTAGGAGAGATTTAGAATTTTACTCCCTGTGTGCAGATTCCAGCAAAGTTCCAGTCTATTTAGACCTTGACGAACTCGACAGCTACCCCACTCCAGCCACAGTCAAGAAGGAGACTCCTGCTGCTACTAGCTCCAAGCCACTCCCGGCTCCCAAGGCCAATCCAAGAACTCGTGCTTCCACAGCAAAAAAGAGGAAAGGTCTTGAAGTCACTGCTCCAGGTTCAGAAGGGTTCTCCTATGACGAACTCAGCTTCTCTGATTCCTTAGAGCCAATGACATCCTTCCTCAACAAGGTAATATCCTGACTCATATCCTGCACGTATATCCTGCACATATATCCTAATAGGATATCCTGACAGGATATCCTGGTCTATATATATATTCTAACTTTATACCTACAATTGATGTGCAGGGCCTCCAGCATTTGCTCCACTTGTATAATGATGCCTGTGGTACGGTTGCACTTCATGAAGCCAGGATCAAACAGCTTGAAAGCACCGTCGCTGACCAAGGTGCCATTGCTGAAGCAAAGACCCGACACTACGAAAGCCTGCTGAAGAAGGTCACCCAAGACGCTGAGGTCAAACTCGCCACCGTTCAAATGGATCATGATCAAGCCTTGGTCAACTTCCGGGAGGGAATCAAGGCTTCTGCTATCGTCTCCCTGTTACAAGCACGCATCAAGATGGCTTACGAGGCCAAGGAGACGGGCCTTGTTTGTCCATCTTGGCCAGTTGAATCTTGGGTGGCCAAACTAAAGGAGCTCGGAGGCAAAGCTGTGCCACTTCCTGTTGAAGCTGGTGAGTCTTCTAAGTCAGCAGAAGTGGTGATCCAGGCTGGAGACAAGAAGGATGCTGGAGCAGATGCTGGGGTGGATGCTGCTCAGGATGCTGGTGCTGAGAAGTCTGAGAAGGTTGGAGAAGATGCCGCTGTGTGAGGGCATTCAGGTGGGCGATGATGGATATACGTGCCAAGGCCGGAGCCCACCTTTTTGATTTCGAATGTTGGTTTGTAGTCCCGAAACAATTTACTTTTCCGCACTTTACTTTTCTGCACCTGAACAATTTACTTTTTCTGCATGCTTTTTTGAACAATACAACAGTTGGAGGTGGATGGGCCTTGGTTTGAGATGAAACCTTCAACTGTTGTGTAAATAGGGTAAGGAACTATTAGTGCTCTTAGTGGATGGGCCTTGTTTTGAGGTGAAACTAAGAGCACATCTTTTGGCATGTTAATAATATAACTACTCTTTTGACTTTATTATTATTGTCATTAATATACAAATTTCACTTGTGAAAATTGTTTGGTTTGAACATTCTTAGGAACATATATCATAAATGTATCCTGGGAGATATCCTAAAAGATATCTTAAAAATGATATTGAAATACAACCTATAAATTATCCAAACAAAAAGGAGAGATCATACCAGAGGTTCTTAGAGAATCAATTCCAATCCTAAGTTTGTCCCCAGTGCATACTTATAAACTTGGATCCATCCTTTGAACAATATAATGTATGTCCCCTGTGTTCGCCAAAAACACAAATTTATTTATATTCTGACTCAAATGAATACCGAATACCCCAGGGCAAAACCCATGATATCCTGAAATGAATCCTTAGCATACTTGGGATAAACCCTTAATATCCTGGGGATAAACCCTGATTTCATGCGCTACAGGCGAGAGTGTATAAACTCCAATTCTTAGAAAGGTGAAAACCTTTAAACCTTAGAGAGTATGAAAATACTCTTTCGTGAGAGAGGGTGACCAATCCTCATATACCTTCAGGATCCAGGATATAGCCAACAGTAACGAAATTGTCAGCCACTTTTACATGAACTGGTCCCGCTACCTTGAACTATACCTAGATAACTTGCGCTCCAGGCGAGGTGTTTAAACCCAATTCGTAAGAAAGGTGAATACCTTTAAACCTTTGAAGGGACCAGGATCCCTTAAACGTGAGAGAGGGGGCCAATCCTCTAATCTTTCAACTTATCCTGAGCATATATCCTGGAGCTATATCCTGAAACATATCCTGCAAAACAATTGTAAACTAAGGTGGGTGTTAGCTTGGCTAACACCCCTCCGATGCTTAAGTCAGTATTGGGTTCAAGATAATAAACAAATATATTTAAAATAGAATACATACCATTCCGAGATAGAAAATAAATTCTACTCTTACTTGAAATAGAGCTTTAAATGTATTGCATTCCAGGATCTTGGTAGCATATCCCCTTCCATATTCTTGAGTCGATATGCTCCTTTACCTGCTTCTGACTCGACTTCATATGGTCCTTCCCACTTCGGAGCTAGCTTGCCATCGGCAGGATTAGTGGTATTTTGAAAAGCTTTTCTTAGCACCCAATCACCAACTCGAAATCTTCTAGTCCTTATGTTCTTATTATATGCTCTGGATATTCTTTGTTGATATGCTGCTATCCTTAGTCTTGCTGCGTCTCTTTTTTCATTTATAGTATCTAAATCTTGGCACAAGACTTCAGGATTTTGTTCAGGATTCTGTAGCATAGATCTTGCAGTAGGTATCGTCATTTCTGTTGGAATCATTGCTTCTGCTCCAAATACCAAGGAAAACGGGGTCTGGCCGGTTGCATTCTTTACCGTTGTCCTATCAGCCCATAAAACAAAGGGTAACTCTTCCGCCCATCTTCCTTTTTTGGCTCCAAGCCTCTTCTTTAAGTTATTGACTATTATCTTGTTTGAGGATTCAGCTTGCCCATTCGCTTGAGGATGTACCGGAGTAGACGTGATCATTTTGATTCCCCATCTCTTGCAAAAGTCAGTAGTCCTTTTGCTTATAAACTAGGGCCCATTATCACAAATGATCTCAGCTGGTACCCCAAACCTAGTTAGGATATTCCTCTTTATGAAGGATACTACTTCTTGGTCTCTAACTTGAACAAATGCTTTAGCCTCAACCCACTTGGAGAAATACTCCGTCATTGCTAACATAAAGACTTTTCCTCCCGGAGCTTTTGGTAACTTCCCTGCTATATCCATCCCCCATTTCATGAATGGCCAAGGGGAAACTACAGGATATAGTGGTTCGGCTGGTTGATGTAGTATGTTACTATGCCTTTGACATGCATCACATCTTCGAGCATATTCTGTAGCATCTTTCCTCATCGTTGGCCAATAATATCCTGTCCTTAATACTTTCGAGAACAATGATCTGCCCCCGGTGTGATTACCGCAATCCCCTTCATGTATATCCTGAAGTACTTCTCTGGCTTCAGGATCCTCCAAGCACCTCAAGTATGGTCCTGCAAGAGATTTCTTGTATAAAATATTATTTATAATAGTGAATCGTGATACCTTCATCCTAAATGCCTTGGGATTTTCATTTTCGGGGATGTGTCCATCTTTGAGATATTTCAGAATTGGAGCTGTCCAGGATTTAGGATCCTGTTCAGGATATTCCACTCCAGGATCCCGAATACCCGCTACTTCTTTATCCTGAGGATTCGTTGCAGGATATATGACATGCAATATTGGTATTTGGGTCCCTCCAGGTATCCTGATCGATGATCCCAAATTTGCTAAGGCATCTGCTTCAGCATTATCCTCCCTTGGTACCTGTTTAAGTGTAAAAACATCGAAATATCCTGCTAATTTTTTGAGAATATCAAGATATTCAATCAATTTCTCACCCTTAACTGCATAGGATCCATTAAAATGGTTAGTAATTAACAAAGAGTCAACATATACTTGTAAATGTTTGATACTCATCCTCTTAGCCAACTCTAATCCTGCAATTAAAGCCTCATACTCTGCTTCATTGTTAGTAGCAGGAAATTCACACCTAATAGCCTGGGGTAATATGTCCCCCTGTGGCGATTTTAGTAGTATTCCTAATCCTACTCCTCTTACATTAGATGCACCATCAGTATATAATGTCCAGTATCCTGAGGATTCTCCTAACTGTTGAACTTCTAGGTCTACCTCATCCTGAATGTCACTACTAAAATCAGCCACAAAGTCAGCTAAAGCCTGAGACTTTATGGCATTTCTTGGTTCATATACTAAATCATAAGCACTCAGCTTTACCGACCACTTAGCCATTCTGCCTGACATTTCTGGTTTCCTAAGCACACTTCTGACATGATAATTTGTTTTTACATGAATCCTATGTGTCTCGAAGTAATGTCTAAGTTTCGTTGATGCCATAACTAATGCCAGTATCAATTTTTCTAAATGAGAGTACCTAGTTTCAACATCTAACAAACTTTTACTAACATAATAAACAGGATATTGCTGACCTTCATGGTCTTTTATAAGAACAGCACTTACAGCATTCCCTGATACAGCAAGATATAGGGATAGTGGTTCACCGTTTTCAGGCTTCATCAATAAAGGTGCGGTTGAGAGATATCGTTTCAAATCCTGCAAGGCTGCTTCATGCTTCTCACCCCATTCGATTTTTTTGTTCTTTTTCAGGATATCATAAAAATCTTTGCACTTCTCTGAGGATCTCGAGATAAACCTGTTTAAAGCTGCTACTCGGCCTGTCAATCTTTGTATGTCCTTCATATTTGAGGGCGATTTTATATCCAGGATAGCTTTGATCTGCTCTAGGCTTGCTTCTATCCCCCTTTTGGTCACCATATATCCTAGGAATTTTCCTGCCCCCACTCCAAAATGGCACTTAGCAGGATTCAGCTTCATGTTATACTGATCCAGGATATCAAACGCTCCTTTAATATCCTGGAGGTGATCCTGAGCTTTCTTTGATTTTACCACCATATCGTCGATGTACACCTCCATGGTGTCCCCCAGTTTGTCTTTGAACATCATGTTTACCAATCTTTGGTATGTTGCACCTGCATTTTTCAAACCAAAAGGCATAGCTGTATAACAATAAATACCTGTTGGTGTCATGAAGGCAGTATCCTCCTGGTTAGAAGGCTCCATTTGGATCTGTTGAAATCCTGAGGATGCGTCCATGAAGGTCAGCATTTCATGCCCGGCAGTGGCATCTACCATTGCATCAATGTGGGGAAGAGGGAATGGGTCTTTAGGACAAACTTTGTTCAAGTCTGTGTAGTCTACACAAACTCTCCATTTCCCATTTTTCTTCTGTACCACAACTACGTTTGCTAGCCATCTTGGGAACTTAACTTCTCTGATCATCCTGGACTTCAATAATCTCTCAACTTCCTCTTGGATAATCGTATTCCGCTCAGGAGCAAACTTCCTTCTTTTTTGCTGAACAGGCTTGAATGATTTATCAATTCCAAGCTTGTGAGTGATAATGTCTTTGGATATGCCTGTCATATCCTCATGCTTCCATGCAAACGTTGACATCATGCATTTAAAAAAGTTAACTAATTGTTCTTCAATATCCTGAGGGATATTGGTCCCTACGAGCACCAAAATATCAGGATTATCCTGGTCCAGGATAATTTTCTTCACATCCTGCTCCGGATCCTCCACGATATCCTGGGCCCGCGTCTTTAATTGCTATGCTGCACTAGGTTTGGTTGAGGATTTCATCGAGGATGAGTAGCATTCTTTCGCCTCCTGCTGATCACTATCAACTTTGACAACTCCCCAAGGGGTAGGTATCTTGATGCATTGGTGATATGTTGATGGCACAACCTTCATATCGTGAATCCACGGTCTTCCCAGTATGATGTTATAGCAGGATAGAGAATCCATCACACAGAAACGTTGTATTGAGTTGACTCCTTCAACGTATACTGGCAACTTTATCTCTCCCACTGTGTTTCTAGCCTCTCCACTGAACCCAACAAGCACGGTAGACTTTGAAGTGATATCCATTGGAGATACATTCATTCTCTTTAGAGTCTCTAGTTGGATTATGTTAACGGAGCTGCCATTATCAACCAATATCCTGCGTACAAAATGGTTAGCCACATACAACGTTATTACCAGAGCATCATGGTGAGGATCCTGGACAGTATCCCTGTCATCAGCATCAAAAGTGATCACTTTGTCAGTTGTGAGGGTAGTCATCCTGACAGGTTTGTCTCCCCTTTCGGCCTTAGCTTCCTTTGCATGTCTCTTCGCCGCCGAATACGAAGTCCCACAAATGTCGGATCCTCCCGAAATGAAGTTGATTATCTTGGCATCCGCAGGAGGTGATGCTGCTCGCTCAGGATCCTTCTCAGTATCCTGACCCTTATTCTTCTTTCTTCCTAAGAGATCTTTCAGATATCCCTTGCTTAGAAGATAGCTTATTTCTTTCCTTAGAGCAATGCAATCCTCAGTCATATGTCCGAAATCTTCGTGGAAAGCACACCATTTTGACTTATCTTTCCAGTCAGCTTTCTGTTGACTCTTTCGAGGCCACCTAGCCTTGTCTCCTAGACCCTGCATGGCATACATCAATTCAGGAATGTTAACAGAAAAGCAATATTCAGATAACTCAGGATACTCTTCAGGGTCCTCATCTTCGACAGCATTCACTCTCTTATTTTTATTTCTACCATATGGCTTAGGCCGATATGGCTTGAATGAGGATTCAGACTTCCTGTTGGTCGACTCATAGGTGTTGGATGAGTTCATTCTTTCTTGCATCTTCCTATCATCCTCCAACCGAATATATCTTAGGGCCCTGTTTTGAGCTTCATCCAAGTTCCTGCATGGGTTCATTACAAGATCTTGATAAAATTGAGAATCTTTTTGCAGCCCCATCTTGAAAGCTTGCACAGCTGTTGCAACATCAAGATGAGGAATGTCTAGGGATTCCCGGCTGAACTTATTCACATAATCCCTAAGGGATTCCTGAGGCCCCTGCGTTATCCTGTAGAGATCACTTGTTAATTTTTCAAAGCTTCTACTACAAGAAAACTGACTGTTAAATAAATTTACTAAGTGAGCAAAAGATGTAATCGAATGTGGAGGAACATTCAAGAGCCATTTCAAGGCTGATCCTGTTAAGGTTGAACCAAAACCCTTGCACAAGCATGCTTCCTTGAGATTCGGAGGGATAGGGTTAATCTCCATTCTTTCCCTATACTGAGCAATATGCTCCTCAGGATCCGTAGTTCCGTCGTAAAGCTTCATGTTGGGGGGTTTGAAATCTCTTTGGGATCTCAGCATCACAAATAGGATATGCAAAACGAGATATCTTGTGGCTGTCTTGGGACACTTCCGGGATTGGCTGGACCACCCCAGGTACACTAGATATCATGTCCTTTAACTTCTGAAGTTCCCTAGTAAGTGTTGTTGTTACACCTGTATCCTGCAAAGATCCACTATTAGTAGCATGAGTATTATTATTATTTGACACGTTACCCGTTGGAGGATTTTGCCCATATCCTGAAGCATATCCTGAGCTCCGGATGGTTGACATCCTGACCGAGGAGGGTATTTCAGGAGTATGATTCTGAGGAAGGCTGGGCACAATATTCCCCCTGTTATCCTCAGTATACACAGTTGAACTGAAGTTCAACGTTCTGGGATGTAATGGAGTGACAATATCCTCAGCAGATCTGCTCGAGCCAGACTTCAGGAGTTGTATTTCCCTTAAAAGCATTTGGTTTGTTTCCTGTTGCTACCTCATTTGTTCCTGTACACTTCCAAATAAGGTTAAAATTTCATCGTTAGAAGCTAAAACAGGAGCAGATTCCTGAATGCTGCAGGTAGGGATAATATCCTGAGGTCGTGAAGAGGCTGGAATCCTTGGAGGAGGTGGTGGAAGCACCGAACCGGTAGTAGCAGAAGTCATAGCAGACACAGTGGAGGAGCTCATGTTTGATCTTGAGGCCATTATGGACAATGTGGCAAAAAGTTTTGAAAATAGAAAGCCGATTAGCGATTTCACAAAAATTTTTAGTAAAGAGAGCACCACTTGCCCCACGGTGGGCGCCAAATTGTTTTGGTCAAAAATTACCGAAGCAATTAAGTGATCAAATTAGTAAAGTGAGGTAGTGTGCTAGAAAGTGTATTGAAAATATGCTTGTTTAGTTATTTAGAAAATCAGTATTCAGGATACGGCTCAGGATATTGAGCTGTATCTACGATCAAACAATGAGCAAACAATGAGCAAAAAGTAAAGTAAACGACACGAGATGTACGAGGAAAGCCCTTGATCAATCTAGATCGCCGGCATAAAACCTCGGGAGCTGACAATCGCAGCTGCCTTGTTCTTCTTATTACTTCAAACGTCAGGATACAGTGCAGGATATAGACCAGATCGCTATGTGTTACAATGTTTTTTGTGTGAGAGTGAAAGCTTGCTAGAGAGTGAGTGTTAGAGTGTAGCGAGTGTGTATGCGATGTCCCATTCGATCTGGTATACCCACCTATTTATAGCAATGAATTACAAACAATAATCCCTACAAATATGGGGTACTCCGAATATTCCATTGTGAACGTTATTGACCGAGTAATACGGCTTCAACGTCTTTATTTGAACGACTTGGACTGAGTCTTCCGCGGAATGAGTCTTATGAACGTTGCCAGCTTCTAACCCACGTACCTGCACATAATCCATTAGTAATCCTGAGGATACCATTCAGGATGTTACCAATATCCTGAACCAGCATCCCGGATGTAAACAGATACTACATAACCAAGATATAAACCAAGATATTTTCCAGGATATGGGTTCAGAATTTCACCCATAACAGATACGCCTCTGGTACTTCCTATATATAAGTGCTTTTATTATATTGCATATCGTGGCGTTATCTAAACCACTTCAACAAAGACAAGACATGACATATTTTATACATATTATTTTCATTTGGTTATTTACTTAGCCATACATCATTCTTTTATATCATTTGATTTTCATATGATTTTATAAAAGAAAATATTTTATAAGGTTCATGACTACTTTTCATTAAACATTTCTTTTAACATTCAAAGTCATGAATCTTCAAAACTACACCTATGTTACTCACATGCATTTTTATGCTGACGTATTTACTTCACATATGTTTCAGGAGCGATTGTTTGATGTAAGCGAGCTTCACTTAGGGCGACTTGGGCCTTAGCAATTTAAAATCAAGAAAGTTATCATCTTTTATGTTATGTGTTTTGTTTGAACTAAGACAATGTAATAACTTAAGCTTGTAAAACTTAACTTTAATTATCATGTGTTTTGAAACAATAATTCGGCCACACGACTCCCCGACGTTTCCGCCGCGATTTGTTGTTTTACGCGGTCGGGGTGTGACATAATGTGTCGTTTACTAAAAGATTTGGGTCGAATATGTATATCATTTATGTTGAAACGTTAAATTATATCGATACGTACACAAAAATAACCACGTGAGAAAATAGATTTTTTTTGGTATTTTAAGCTAAAAATGAAAATACATGTGGTAAATTTGAAAATTTAAAACATAAGGGTTGAAAATGACAATTTATAAAGTTGTTAGAAGGTTTCCAAAAGTATAAGAGCTGATTTTGTAAATTTAGAAAGTTCGTTTTTTTGTCTTATTGTCACTGACTTGTAATTTAAGGGTATACGTGTTTTTAAGCTAAAAACTAAAAATACATAAGGTAAATTTGAAAAGTTAAAACTTAAGGGTTGAAATGACAATTTATAAAGTTGTTTGAAGGTTTTCAAAAGTATAAGGGTTGGTTTTGTAAATTAGAAAGTTTGTTTGTCTTATTGTCACTGACCTTCATCTTTCATATTATATAAATGATTTAAAAATAAGAAGTGTAAAAAGTCACTAGAGAGTGACAAGTGTCATTGGAGAAATCAAGTGGGAAAGGTAATTTTGTCTACAAGAGGAAAAAAAATATGCACATGCAAATCAAATGCTATTTTCCCTCCTATTTTTTCAATGTCCGTAACTTTTTTATACATCATCTGTTTAAAAAAAAAAAATCATACCATAAAATCGAGCGTCTTTTTATCTTTAATATGAGTACCAGATTGTTATATTTAAAAAAAATAAAAAAACCCAGTTACGTATTACACAATGGACATGACGTAAAACACAATGAGAAAACCCAGTTGCGTATTACACAATGGAGATAACATAAAACACAATCAGTATCAAACTAAAAACACAATCGAAAATAGACTAAAAACACAATCGATGACAACAGATAAAAAACACAATGAACATGACGTAAAACACAATGAGTATTAAACTAAAAACACAATGGAAAGTAGACAAAAAACACAATCGATGACAATAGATAAAAGACATAATGGACATAACGTAAAACACAATGAGTATCAAACCCTCAAACTAAACACACAATGGAAAGTAGATTAAAAACATAATTGATGACAATAGATAAAAAGACACAATTAGTGAGAGCAAATAAAAGACACAATGGACAACACATCAAAACACAATAGACAATAGACTAATACACATTGAACAACATATTAAAACACAATGGATAGCAGAATAAATACAATGACCAGAAACTATAACACAATATATAGAGTACCCAAATATAACACTATCTTTATTGTGTCATAAATTGTGTTATAAGTTTTGATAAAAATGCGGTGGCCTGAACCCAAATTAACATTGTGCAATAAGTTTTGATAATAACACAATGTATAGAAGTCAAAGTAAAAACGTAATGAACAAAACCCAGTTAAAAGGCACAATGGTCTGAACCTTTAACACAATGCAAAAAAAACCCAGTAAAAATGTTTTTATTTTTTTATTTTTTTTATATATCAATATCATACTCATATTAAAGATAAAAAACTTTGTTATTATGGTGAACTTTTTATAAAAAAAATGTCATATGAAAAAGTTATGGACATTTTAAATTGATTGGAGGAATTAACATGTGCCTTGCATGTGGAGAGAGAAAATAAATAAATGTAAGATTCCTTTTATACCCTTCCATTATATTCTTTTCTTTAAAACTAGGGTGTTCAAAACTGGATATCCGTAATTTTCGGATACCAGATTTCACTATCCGAATCCGTATCCGAAATTTCGGATATCCGAATTTTGGATATCTGAAATTTCGGATACGGATTCAGATAGTGAATAGGATATCCGAAAATCCAACTTTTTATTTTTTTTATTATTTTTTTCGTATTCGTAAACAAATATTTTGGATAGTTTCGGATATCCGAATATGAGTTTTCGGATATTTCAGATATTTTTAGGATATTTCAGATACTTCGGATATTCGGATATCCGAAAAAAATGAAAATTAAATTTTCGGATATTTTGGATATCCGAAATATCCGAAAATTTTGAAAATCACTATCCGAATTCGAATCCGAAAAATTCGGATATCCGAAATTTCGGATATCCGATTTTTCAGATATCCGATTTTTCGGATATTTCGGATTCGGATATCGGATATTTCGTATCAGATTTTCGGATACGGATAGTTTTGAACACCCCTATTTAAAACTAATCTCAACCCTCCAAATCTTAGATCAATGGACCAAAATCCTTCTTACCCTTCTTATTTATTTTTTTCCTTTGTGTTTGATCCTAATCCATTTTTACTAAAGGCATATATGTTTTCAGATAATTGGATCGGATATCAGTGTATCACCTACTCCCATACATGTCTCTTACCCGTGAAACTTTTCAAAGCTAATCCCATACCTCGTCCCATACCCTAAAACCAATCCAATTCGGATTCGAGTGTCATCCTAATCGATACTCGTATCGGTATTCGTTTTTATGGTTTTCGATCACTCATTATTATGGTATCATAAAATATACCGAGAACCGGTACGATACAAGTGCCGTAATGAACCCTATCGATACCGACCGAAACCGAATTCCCGTCGCATCGAGGTATCCCACTAGTATATGTTATAATTGATTATTATCACTGTCCCTCTTCCATCTTAATGTTCAATAGTTTAAAACCGAGCTGCCTCACAGGTTCTAAACGCAACTCAAGTGCCACTTAAATCCACAAACATCCGAACCCTTTGCTATGCTACAACGCAGCCACAAACCGTTTTTGTTTTTATTCTCATATATATCTTAGTTTGTTATTTTTTATGTATAGAATTTTAATAGAGAAAAACGAGTCAACTCGTTGAGCAATGTAAACTGACTCAACTTAAAGACGTGTCAAATACGATCTCAACTTCTAACTCGGTTGGAAATATCAAATCAGCTCGGCTTACTCAAACCCACCTAAACATTGAGGAGCATTTGTTGATTATATCTATAAACATGGGTTAAAATTATAGAACTTAATCATGTTTATTCAATCATAGCATAAATACAGATACCAAGTTAGAGATACTTACTTGTATGGATGATTATCTTTGAGGATAAAGATGACGCCATGATTCCCGTTATGGTACCTTGTGTTGATGGATCACACTAGAGAGAATTTTTAGTATTGGTGTTCTACTAGAGTTTTTTTTATTACCACTTATCATCAATATATAAAGATCAATGAATAATGGTCATGAATGGTGATCCGTTATAAAAACTCTATGTATTCTCTATTAATGGTACCTAAAGGGAAATCATAATTGCCCCTTGAACTAATCAATATTTACAATTACTACCATCAAGTAATTGTCGGGGACTAGTTATGTCATATTGGTAATGTTACTAATTGATCCGTAAGGCCACATCAACGGGTTATTTCTAAGATTCTCCCACTTGGCCGAGTGATCATTTATGATAAGTATAAGTAAGTTTGGCCAAGTTAAAACATTAATCAATGTTTCAAATTGAAATTGCAACAGAAAAATACAGTCATTGAGTTATTTTCAACTCGAGACCCCCATTAATCATGTTACAACCCCAAATCAAAACATACGTAAATTTAAGACAAAAATGACTGAGGTAAGCCCTTTAAGATTAATTTGCATAATTCTTGTCTATACGTCATTAGGTGCACATACGTATTTATAGACAAACAAATTGTATTATTGAGGAAAAAATAATAACTAATCATTCATATGTACGATATGCTATTATGTAAGGCCTTTAGTAAAACCCGTCTTTATTATGAGCTCTTAAAAAGACTTTAGGTGTAGACCTTAGTTATCGGATCCGCAAGCATATCATGAATGTAAATGTATTCGATACGAATATTTAGTTTCCTCTTCTTGTTCATAAACGAACAATAATTTTGTATCGAAGTTTAATGCAGCACCTCTCGAACTGTTACTGTTCGAGGAAATAAGCTAGCTGACTTTTAACAGTAAGTCTTCCATATAGTATTTATATGGAGTTAATAAGTTTATGAGTCCACTGATAAAATTTCAACAACATTTAGTGACAATTGCGTTGTTAATTAACTACATATTATGTTATTATAATTTAGGTTGTTGTTAACAGTTTCTTATGACTCCTCCGTGAGATAGATTTGTCTGCAGACATACAGATTACCCTAAATTGAATTTTAGTTTCATTTGAACATTATAAACTCAAGGTTAGAATAATCAACCTCTTCTTATAGTCTTTGTCGTTTCTTAAAGATATTGTAAGATGCTTCACAATAATCTAGAGTGGTCTAATGTTCATCAATTAGAGCAATATCTAAACGAGTATAAACTTGAACCTTCATAAGGCCTCTAATTAATGAAGCATAAGGAAGTAATCTCATTTATCATTTTATCCTCTTAAGGAGAGAAATATTATTTGTTACACATGTAAGAGCCCGCTTTAGAGTAAAGCTTATGGGACGAATCTAATATCCCGTTGGATCTATCTTGGTATATTTTGATATCTCTCACATAAGTGGTATCTCCGAGATTCATTATATCAATGTATGTGTGAACAATTATTTGACTTATGTAACATATACTTATCAAAAGAATATCATTTATATAAGAACACGTTTACATTAGTTGCTCCCACTCATCTTGAGGTGGGTACATAAATCCACTTAATTCTTGAAGAAAAGAATTGCATTAAGATTTCATCACATTTTGATGCTTGCTTCAACCCATACATGGACGTTATTGACATACAAAGTAAGTGTTCTTGACCTTCAGTTTAGAACTTTCAGGTTGTTTTATGAACATGTAAGTCTTTTAAGGAAAGTTGTTTTAATGTTCATATAATGTAGCTCTAAATGATTATGAGCCACTAGAACAACAATGATCCTTAAGGAAACATCTTGTAAAAAAGATAAGGTGATTCTTTGATAAATAATTATCTTCTGAGCATAACCTTTAACAATCAATCATATTTTTAGCATCTTAACGTTTGCATTCAGATTTTGTTTAGTGATTAACACCCTTAGGTAATTCAACCAAATCCCAAATGTTATTCTAACAAATAAAATAAATTTGCTAATAACAATTCTTATTCCACTTAGAAAATTGATTGATGCTAATGGCTTAATTAGAGGAGGTAGGACCAGTAAACTTTCCAATATCCATTTCAACTTCAGTCAAGGAGGATACATAATCATCAAAGTCAGTGGGCTTTTAAAACTAGATGGCCTCCTTAGTTGATTATTAGGTTTATTAAGAGTTTTAGTTTTATGGATTAACTCTTGCCTAAGTTGCTATCACTTTCATAATTCTAAGTGTGTGCAAGAAGTGTAATCGGAGTAAAATTTAATAGGTCTCTTCCCCCCGCCTCTTGCACTTCTGGCAAGTCCTGATAAGGAGTTTTACTGCTCCCACTGACTTAGAAATCTTTAACAATTTAGCATGCTTATGGTCAACATTAGAAGACCAATAAATTCTAATAGAGAAACAAATTAATGAAGTTACTCATTGTAGTTTCTCTGTTTGAGGGTTACAATTTTGGCAAGAAATCCGAGTGTGTCCACGTTTAAGCAACAATGAAACTTTTGTTAGAGTAGCAGTATATTCTTAAAGAGAAAAGTTGCGAAGGAGCAATGTCTTGTACAAGAGGTGCAACTTGAGGTAATAACAAGTTTTCACTCCCCTACCTCTTGCAACTCTCGCAAATTAAGATTAAGACACTTAATGCTCCCACTAACCTTTTAGATCTGTAGGAATGCTACAAGATAAGTTTCAATGATGTATGTGCTGTGGGAACATGTCATATATGTTAGACTTGATTTCCTTAATGTTCATATGTTATAAAAATTTTGGGGACATATTTAGAAGGAATCATAGTATATATGAATTAATTTCTTCAATACCTTTATTCACATAAGACATATTAAATACAAGTAAATATTATGATAAATGAATTATGTATGAATATTCCATTTTGGAATAAGTTCCAATGAAATATAACTTCTAATGGAACTTAATTTATTTCCTTAGCCATTTAAATATTAAGGCTTATAACACATGCTCATAAGTCACTAAGAATTATATTTGATAATATTTCAACCTTCATTAACCTAATCATGATTTCTAATGAAATTTGGTCTTAATGGATGTAATTTGTAAGTCTCATTTTTCTTTTTTAAATTTTCATTTTCATGATAACAAAAGGTTGTGAAAAAATGTAGCATCATCTAGTTCTATTTTATAAGGTTTCTATCCAGATTGAGATGACAAATAATATGAGAGTTTAAGGTAAGAGTGACTTTGTTTTAACCATGCAAACCTCACAACTGTCATAATGTAGCTTTTATAAAACAGTTTATTATGGTTCTTATAGTCTTAACTTAAAATTTTGCCACCAACTCTCATACTAATTATTTGTTGATTTCTGGTAAGGAAACACATAGAACTAGAGTCAACCGGTCATGTGTTGATTAGAATATTACCATTAGCAGACTTAAATATCATAAATATCTTACTACTTATCTTAGCCAGCTGTTCCATTGAATTATGGATAGTCTCGATGCTCATGCCTAGTTTAATGGCATAAACCTGCTGTGAGACTTTCCTTTGAACAAACTTATAGCTGGAAGTAGTAGTTGTACACTATCTCTGAATCTTAAAAGTATCCTCCTTTCAGGTTTAGTGTTGGTGAAGGGGTAAGGTCCCAAAAACCTGGCTTCAAGTACTTGGGAACATACCTTAACCTCGTCAAAAGACCCTCTTTAGACCTTGCGCAGCCGTGCACTGGTCCTACCAAGAGAACTTAGAAAGAAAACGATGATCAACACCTGCACGCCAAAAGGAGACTAACAAATCCTTGTGCCGATCTCCATAGCAAGCAGGATAAAAATCCTAGCAAACATTCCTGCATAATTAGTATCCAGACTTGGATAAAAATAACTGCTCTGTTACCACAAAAATTGATATAAAGAAGAGCCACACAGGATTACACGTGTAATGTTCTAGAAGGCTCCATCGTGCACCACCATTCGGTTATAACCGAATGGCCATGTGGCATCATCCCAGGCTCCCTCACAGTCACGATGATGGCACGGAATTGAAGAGAAATCTGCACTTGCCCACTTTCCACGTGGCAACACCCCAACCGTTGATCGAGATCACGATCCGTGTGCTTACATACTCGTTAGCGATTAACGGAGGAAAAAAATAACCGCTTACGGAGAAAGCACTTTCCGTCAACTTTTCATCAACAGGTTTTCCCACCCAAACTTTGGCTATAAATAGAAGGATAATTCAGGTATAATTCTCAAGTTACATTCACTTCACTTTACTTCTTCTTCTTCATCAAATCCTGTACTTATTCTCACACCGGAGGGTGGTCACGGAGAGAACCCCCATTATCCCCGTGTCGAGTCTAACGGCTGTTGTTTTGCAGTAATTGCTAGAGGAAGAAGATCATTCACCCACGAATCGGACGAGAAGATTTAACCCTTTTATGCAGATTCAAACCCCCTGGTTCAATTGATTCCGATCAATTAAATTAGTGTTTCTTCATTGGCACCCACCGATTTCTCAGTTTTATTTCACTTCTTCTCATTGCAATTCATTTTTTCTCTGTTTCATATGGCAGAGAAATCGACAATTTACCAATCAAGTCCTCGATCTGAGATAACGGGCACTGAAACCCAAGGTATCCAGATCGACGGAATCATGGGCTCCGTGGTACAAACAGAAGTCCACAATCGTCCAGATCTACTCCCGGAGGAAACTCCAGAATATTGGTTCACCAGGTTCCAGAACGCCATGAACCAAGTTTTTGCACAAAACGTCAGATCCGAGTTATTATTCAACAGATCTGACACTCAAGAAGTAAGCAAGGGAAAATTCGACACTGCAATGGTGGACCCATAGTCAGCTCGTCAGTGGGACATCCAATTAAGTAGCCAAAGAGATATGGAACAAAATTCAGGAGATACCAATCACCAGAAAGTCAAAGCAAGGCAGATAAATATGATACAAGGAGGTCCGTCACG
>JARYGA010021999.1:0-39074 GCA_030545235.1 Helianthus tuberosus
ATTCGCACACATCAGTCTGTTATCAGACTGACTCGAGTTTTTCTTAAACGCGGAACCTTTCTTATGATCAGAATTCCCCTTTCTCTTCTTGTCAGAACGATGAGAGCTCTCCTCTTCTCTTTTCCTTTTTCCCTCGTTAGAAGTCTTAACAGACTTATTCCTGATAGCATCTAAAGTGAGGGATAAGGACAAGTCCACCATGGACCTATAAGTGGTAGGCCTAGATGCTTTAACATTTCCTTTAAATTCTGGTGCTAGGCCTCCAATAAAACGCGCTATGCGTTTAGGTTCCGGGGTGACTAAATAGGGAACCAGACGGGACATGGTGTTGAAACTCGTCACATATGTCTGACAATCCAAATTCTTCATGACCAGAGTCAAGAAGTCTGTTTCAATCTTTTCTACCTCATGCTGGGGACAGAAGTTTTCCTTGATCAGAGTAACAAATTGTTCCCAAGACAAGTTATAAAGCGGGATCTTCCCCGTGGCTTGGATCAATGATCTCCACCATGCCAATGCTTCTCCTTTGAACGACTGTGAAACAAACTTCACAATATCCTGTTCCGCACAACCACTGATATCTACTGATCCATCTCATCTAGCCATGTCATACAATCAATGGCTCCTTTTTCTCCTGTAAAGTCCCTTGGGTTGCAAGAGACGAAGTATTTGTAAGAACAAGTTTTGACACGTGGCTCCTGATTAAGCACAATTTGTTTAGATGGCATACTTTTCTGATTCGATGAATGATGAGAATCGTCCTTATGAGATGTATGTGTCTTGGAAGGTGGTTTTGTATGAGGTATAGATTGGGTCCTAGTGTGAGTACCACTTGGTTCTTTGAACTGTCTGTCAATGGCTCGAGTGACAGCATTATCTATCATTGCTTATAAATCTGCACCCGTTACATTCATTCTTGTGTTGTCATTCCTCATATTGGGATGACTGTTAACCTCGTCTGATTCAGGCATGCTGAAGCTTGTTTTCTATAAAACAATTGACAATAATTTTGTTTAGAGGTCTATTATGGAATCATCATTTTCGATGATTCATTAACCATGGTATAAATAGACCATATTTGGTTAATTTTGATAATCAGATTTATTTTAAACTTTTCATTATAGTTAATCCAGTTATAAACTATTAAGGATATTAAAATGGCACAAAAGGCCATGTCACAAGGACAGTTTTGAATTTATGAGCCATGATCTTATAGGATCGAGGCATTAAGGTTTTGAACATAGTTCATTACCTTTCTCGACAGGGAGTTATAGACTACCACTGTCTTTTGTCTTCTAGAACAATAGGTATAGCCCATAGGCACTTCATCACTAATGGATGTTTATAATATGAACATCTTATTGGATGATATAAGCCATGATTTCTAGATCATTAGGCTGAATAAGGAATTGAAAGAATCCAGTATAAGGATGACTAGTGTGATTTTCACGAACCACACTTGTCAAGAGTGCTAACACGTTCTTAGGTGTTAACAAGGATTTATTTTCTTAAAAAGGACTTACCATCATGGCCATGTCTAAAATGACATATAGGCTAGGTTATACTTTTAAGATTTTCTTTGAGATTTAATGGCAGATCAATTAAAATTGATTTGATATTTTGATTTGTGATTTTAATATATATGTATATGTTTAATGCCAAATGTAATTTCAAAAAGGAAACTTCATAATAAGTCCTAAAAATTACAATAGTGCCCTAAACGGGTCTTTAAAGAAATAACATTGTCCACGCAGGGACTAAAATAAGAAAGACAAGTCCACGCAGGGACTTAATGCATAAATAAATTTCCACGCATGGACTTAATTAAAATTTTAAAAATTACAAAACAATAAATAGGGATTTTTAATAGTCCCTTTTCTTCTTCCCCTTTATAAGGTTTGCTAAACCCTTTAGTAGACCGCGGCGGCTCCTACGCTCTTCGTCCACCCTTTGTTCCACCTCATGCAACCTCTGGAGGATCTCTTGCTGCTGCGGTGGTTGAATTTGTGGCGGCTGCTGCTGCTGAGGTTGAGGAGGCGGTGGGTATTGATACCCATATGCAGGGTACCCTGTTGGGTATGTAGCTGGAAAAGGTCCAGGGTAGAGAGCATTGTAGTTGGCTGCCTTGACGTAGGTCAACGGCAGGGGCATTGTTGTAATTATAACCCGAATAAGCTTGCTGCTCAAAAGGGTTGTACCCAGCTTCACCTGGGTTTGATGGGATTGGGTTTTCATAACCCATGGGCGGTGGTGCAGGTGCGACTGATGCAGTGTCGACTTCAGAAAAGGCATTTGAAGGGCCCACCCATTTGAGGGTCTTCCTGAATAGGAGGGTAGTTTTTGTTGCTGGAGTGTTGGGGAGTGATGAAATGAAAACCCCCACGCACGGACATCCGTGCAGTTCTTCTCCGCCTGGATGGTTCTGGCGGCGGTGGCTGCTCTGGCGCTGGTGGTGGCGGTGGTGTGACCGCCTGAAAATGTGGGTCCTCAGAAGGGACCTGCTGGTGTGGAGGAGAGTTGTGGTGAGGGGGAGTATACTCCCACTTATATGAAGCGCATCTTTCGGCCCAGATATCAGGGCCCCTGTAAGGCGAACCATGAAAGGATGATCCGCTAGAAATTTCAATGGGATGCGTTGGTGTCCCAGATGGCGGCATCTCAGGATCTGGATCTTCGTCCACATCCATATTTTGGTACTCCGGAAAATGGTCGGCCGGTCCCAAAGGGTTTTGACCCTCTGGTTCTTCTATCTGGTTCATCGGGTTGAACCGGCTCTGAAAATAAGGCGTTGGGTTCTGGAAGGAACGGTGTGAACTCGATCGCTGCAGAAGAATGAAAGAATGGTGAGAATCGTTGGCTCAAAGGAATGATGATAGGATGGTGAGGAGCTAAGCGAGACAGAGTGTCTCGCAGGCTCGAGGTATGTCCTCCAGTCTTCGTGAGGACTTGATCCAAGAGAAGCGGATGGTGTACGCCGGTGAGATGGTCCGGCTTCATGGTCGTTCCTAGTCAAAATTGGTGCTTTTCCTCGTCCTTCTCGGCCTCTCACTCTTGGCGGAATTTTTGCTTTGATCATGCCAAAACAAAAGAAACAACAAAAGACAAAAACCAATTAAGATTCTGATTAATCCTAGGTCCTTTTCCTAGACTCGGAAGTCAAGGAATGTGCAAACTGTGTCATTGAGATTAAACACAAAAGACTAGTGTTTAATTCACTCAATGTTGGCTCTGATACCAACCTGTCACACCCCAATATTTCCACGTATTACCGGTGGGCCCGGCAGGGAGTATCGTGACGTAGTTGATATCGTCATAGTCAAATATATACAGTTTAATGCACAGCGGAAGTCTTGAATGAAAATAATATTACAAACCGAAATTTAAAAGTATAATTAAATATTATACAAGCGGTTTTATATGGATCCACAGGCGGATCTTAAAACAGAAATATAAATATTGTTCAACAGACTTTAGAAGTTCAGAACTTGCAAGATTCTTTATTAACGCCCCGAGCTCCCAGCCAATTACGTACGGTACCTGTCACTTAGTCTTTTTTGGAAAAATACGTCAGTTTACACTGGTAAATGCAATTAACCGACTCTTTTGAAAACATTTATAAAAATTGGTTTAAATGCACAAGGCACAAACATTTTATAACTTGGGACAATTATATTAATAACAATCTTGTATTAGATTTACATGTTTGTCCAACATTTAGGGCCGGTATAAAAGCCGAACAAGATTAATCGACACACGAAAAATGTAAACTCACGAGAAGTTTCCTCACAAGTGAGTATATCTTTTACATACGCAACAGACAGGTGTATACCTACACCCCGTGCTTAAGTCGTGGCCATTCACGCTTTTTGAATGAGGCAAGGATATCCAGGACACGGTCGTTAACCCCCAATGTTATTTGTTATCAAGCAATACGGTTTAAAGCGGGATTATACAATTTAACCATATTCGATTAAAAGGTTTCTACACCCGACCAAGCGGTAATAATTTACCGTATCCCAAGCCCGTATAAGGGAAATTAAGTTAAAAGTATTTACCTGAGCTAAATGTAATTTATTCTCAGTCGTATATTCTAATCATCAAGTGCAAGTACTTCTACCGGGGCTCTCAATCTGGAACGAAGGTTTTTATTAACTTATTACATTCCTTACGGGTCTTATTTAAGTTGTAACTTACACCTGTTAGTTTTAAAGAAAGGTTTACGGTACGAAACGCTAGATTAAGCGGTGACCGGATTGGAATGTGATTTAGACCCGACAAGTATGAAGACTTGTTTATAATGGGTAAACTAAATACATTCTGGATTTTGAAATAAAAATGATAAGATTTGACCCGTTTTGGCTAATTTATGCAATTTAGTTACATAAACCATACCGAACGCGTATAGGCATAACGGGTAACCGGATGAGTCAAGTACAAGTTCCAATAGTTATTATGCTTAAAATATGTTGTGACATCAGTAGAATATCAACAATTATGCCCCAAGTGAATTTAAGACCAATTTAAGTCCCGAAAGGGTATTTTGGTCATTTTAAAGTTTATAAAAGAGGTTTAAACATAAACTGAGGTTCTGGTCTAAAACTTTCTATAAAATATTTATTTTATGTTGTTATATCAGTAAGATATCATACATATGTGTGTTTAATCACTTATGGCTAAACTATGCACCGTAAGGGCATTTTGGTTATTTCACATATGCTTTTGAGGTCAAATTTGGAAGTCTGAGTTCAAGACTTATACTTACTGTTAAAGTATAAAAATTTATTTTTAAAATCAGTAGGTATCAAGTCTTAGGTGCTAAATATGGTTTTAAACCATACTATGCGCCTATTTCGCATAAAAGTCGATATTTGACGATATTTGACAAATTTAAGGAAATCTGAGATTTTGATCAGCCTTAACTGTTTAAAATATTTTATTTAATATATAAAATCAGTAGAAAAAGGGTTGATATGTGAATGATGTGTAAAACTCATTTTGTTAGCGAAAAGGGCATTATCGTCAATTACCGAGTCCATGCAAGAACTCTATGTTATGGCCAGTATAAAATTTGACCAAAAATTATAATATTCCCTAAAAATTATATTAAAACAGTATGTAACAAGTTTGGTGCCAAAAATTGAGTTTAAATATGATTTATGCTAAAAATGCAATTTAATTAACAAAAAGTTTTGTTTTATGATATCTTGCATAACTTTTATTTGAGACCAGAAACTGAGGTCAAACTTCTTGGACATACTTATAAATCAGTAATAAAGTTTTTTGTCCTTTCACATTTTCAAAAATCTCGTTTTTATAACAAAAGAGCATAATGATCAATTTTAAGCAAATAACGGAACATGTAAATAATCTCTGATTTCTAAGGGACCATGTAGTATAACTTCAGAGAGTTACACTAACATATAATATGGTCACTAAGGAATCCTAAGGCATAACAAGACTAAGCTAAATCGGGTCAGAACTGAAAGTCAAAACAAAAGTCTACTTTTGCGACTTTCGGTTGCGAACCGGGCCTAAACTCAGAATGGTCGGGTTAAACATGCTTAAACATGTTCTTATATTATTTACCAAGTTGTTTATGTGATAAAATGTATTTTATAGCTTCTACGTTATCAGTTATGAATTATTTTATAAAAACTGACTCGTTTGTCTTTTTCTGTTAAGTAGTTTGACCCGACAATTGACCAAGTAAAAGTGATAATTAGGAGTTGCCTTTTTGAGGGTTTAACACCTACATAATTACTAACACATAGCCACTTTTAATTCGAATAATGGCTGGATCGTTAATGATTAATCACAAAGTCAAAGTGTAATTATGATATCTTTGACTTTCGGTCATTAAACTAATAAAATCTTAACTACAGGAGCCAAGAACACTTACAAGGGTCCTTAGCACGAAAATTTGAACTATGAGAGCTTCCTTATGAACTAGGATGCTCCAGAGAATTCATCTAGAGAGTTTGCTTTGAGAATTTCTTTGAAGTGTGCAAGAACAAGTGAAGAATTGCGGCCCTTTTATAGGAGAATTGAACAAGCTAGGATCAATCCAAGTGTCCCTGATGTTATTTGATGCAAACATGTATCCAAATGGTTTTTAAAAACCATCAACATGCAGCTGAATTCGCCCCAGACTTGCAGAGAATCAAACAAAGATTTCAGGTTGCATGCAAGGCAGCAGCCAGTAACTGGCTGAAAAATGATTCCCATCGCGCCACGCGCCAGGGAGGGGTGGGATTGGCGCGCCACGCGAGGCAGCCATTTTCCAAAGTCTTTTGTTTGTTTGCAAGATCAGTCCCTGCACTTCCATACTTCGATTATTTGACATTTTCAGCATGAGGGGCTCATATGAACAGGTCTGAAATGTTCTTGGTAGTAAGGCCATGCATACAAAGGTTTTGGATGTAATGAAAAAGTCTCTCGATTGAAGAATTACCATATTTACACTTTTGACCCTTTTCTTGGAAATTTCAATTTACTTCACAAGATTGAACCGGAACATTATGACATCTTTATCAGACATTCATGAGAGTATATTAACACATTACAAAGCTTCGGGAACGTTAAAAGGTCACTCAGAGGTAAGAATTAACATGTTGACACTTTTAACCCCTGTGTTTTGTAACTTTTGATTTTTAAGCACAAACGGCTTCTTGTGTCCGTCAATTTATTCAATAACGAATACGAATATCTTATGAGGTCAATCAGAGGCACAAGTTTTGCATGTTGACACTTTTGGTCCTTTTATTTACATCTTTACATTGTTTGACAGTTTTAGTCCCTCAAGTTATCTTTTAACATGATTAGGGTTTATGACACGTGTCACCACTATATTGGACATGATTTTGCGAGGTGTTACACATTGATTAATAAATCCAGAAGTAAAAAATAAATATTAGAAACCATGCACGATAAATAAAAATCTCATTCATCATAGATGTTTTTCTTGCAAAAGGATAATGATCACACATAAAACAAAAGCATAGAACGATATTCGATGTTCGTTAATTCAATTTTGAGGGTTGTATGCTAGAGGATGATCTAAAAAGGAGCAGGAAATAATATGGAGATTGGTTTACGAATTATTTGCGAAGAGAATGAGAGATTCATTTTTACGTTAAGAGAGACAAGTTAGGGAAGATGAATTAGAAATTCACGTGAAATGGTTACGTTAATTATGTATATTACCGTTTATGTTACTCTTTAATCTCCTTAGTATTTTTTTAGCTAACTAATAAGGTGTCATTATTAATTTTTAGTGATTGATGAATTTTGAGTGACGGCTCAAATTAAAGATGACATCTTAGTAAGTAAATAGAATTTGGAGCAGATTAAACAACTAATTAAGGTACGAGTGTACACGTATTTGATTCATTCATTGTGAACTCATCTTAATTTTCTCCTCGTATCTATATTTAATCCCCTCTATTTTATTTCAAATCTTATATCTCCGCCCCATAATCTCCACCGAAATCTGCAGGAAATTGTTGCCGCACCACCATCCTGTTAATTAGAATCCGGCGGTCGCTCTAAAGATCAAATACAAATAAATATAACGTATAAAACGTATGAACTGAAGGTTTTGCTAAAAAAACGCGATAGCATTTTCGTAATTATTAAAATTACTCTACAAATGATCCTGTAGAGTAATTTTGATCTTGTGGAGTAATTTTGTAAAATGTTCTTGTATAGTAATTTTGATCTTGTATGGTAATTATCAAAATTACTCTACAAGTGTATCAAAATAAAATTATTGAGCATCAAAATTACTCTACAAGTGTATCAAAATTACTCTGCAAGTTTATCAAACAACATACAATTCAAAATTACTCTATAAAATTATGATACTCTACAAAATTACCTTACAAGATTAAAATTACCATACAAGATTATTTGTTGAGTAATTATGATACTCTATAAAATTACTCTACAAGATCAAAATTACCTTACAAGAATATTTTACAAAACTACTCTACAAGATCAAAATTACTCTACAGGATTATTTGAAGAGTAATTTTGATAATTACTCAACGAGTAAATAATTACGAAAATGTCACCGCATTTTTGGCTTTTTCATGCCTTTCGTACGTTTTGTATGATAAGACACTTTGTACGTAAACTTAACTCATTAAAAGTAACCACATGTGTAGTGTTTTAAGTACTTTAAGGCGGTTTTTTAGTGGCTTAAATTACTCCAAATATGTTTTCGACAAGGCTTAAACCCTTGATGTTATTGAGAGCAACATCTCAACTCAAATGGCTTTATCAATATTTGGACTCAACCTTCCACCCTACTTTAAGACTCTTTTAATTGATCAATTTTTCAATTTTAAACGTATTTTGTTTTCCTTCATAACTTTAAAAAATATAATGTTTTGTAAAATTTTGAATATAGCCTTGTGACGCTCTTCTTTTTACCTACGTCTGGATGTAAATTTTGTTCGAAACCTAGCCACCTGGCCAGTCAAATATTAATTTCTTTATTTTTAACTACATTTTTTTCTTATATAACTTTCGATATATTGTGTTTTTATGAGATTCCGAATATCCTATTTCGAAGTGCTTATTTGTCTCATATGATATCAAAACGGAGTCGTGCTAACACTCACAAGTTCACCACTTACATATTCAAATTTGCCTAAGAAATACTCTCTAACAAATATGCTAACAACTTCTTATAAGCAATGCATATTCTTCAGTTCATCCAGGTGTAGATTGATTAATACCATGTATACTGTTGTAGTACAACACCAGAGAAATCAATTCAAACAAAAAATACAAATATGAAGCCAACCATTATATTTTATTCATACATATCTCTTTGAGTGTGAAGTAGTATTACAGAAGTTGGATTCCTTTACATCATGTCACTAACTTTGAAGTTAATCTTATTCTAATCTACACATGCTAAACAAATTACTATACAAAACATTGAAGTTAATCAATGATTAGGTCCACTCCAAATTGGAAGCTCACCTGATTATAGTGCCAACTTATTCCAAATAAAAACAATACTAAAATAAAATATTTACACATGGATTGTGACCCTGTGACCCAAGAAGACATTGGTATGGTTAATTTAGATGACTAATTTGGCCTGCAAATGTAAGCATCAATGATAATATATAAACTATTTTATATATGCATTGATTATGACCTCTAATACTATATTACTTAATTAGTTGTCCGTCCATGATAACTAATCACACTAACGACATAAAAAATTGAGTAGATTGTTTGTATTAACCCATATGTGATATAAATCTCGAATATATATGTTTTTTATATAAATCTTGAATATATATATATATATGTTTTTTAAACAAAAAGAAATATATACATGCTAAAAAACGCATTTCAACGTGGCAGTGACACATCTTCCCACTTTGAAATTATTTATGGGATTAAAGTACATATATAATAACAAAATAGATAATCACGTTGATTTTTCGATATGGTTTTTTCTAAAAAGGTTAAGTTGATGATTAAAGTTCGGCATAAAAGACAAAACAAGGGTTAACTTATATAAAATAGATTGAATTATTTTAGTTTATATAAGTCACGGTCCTTTCTCTCTTAGTTGTATACTAGGTTAGAACCCAGTGTAATACACGGGTTGAATAAATGTAATGTTATATACCAAATAATAAATAAATATATCTTTAAAAACCTCGTTTTACGGGTTGAATAAATGTAATTTTATATACCAAATAATAAAACAATATATCTTTAAAAATCTCGTTTATTACATGGGTTGAATAAATGTAATTTTATATATTAAATAAAAAAAAATTATATCTTTAAGAACCCCGTGTACTGTATGGGTTAAGTAAAATTAATTTTATATATTAAATAATGAAAAAAGTTACATATTTAAGAAGCTCATGTATTGTATGGGTTGAGCACATCTAATTTTATATACCAATCAATAAAAAGTTATATCTTGTTATATCCAATGTTGTAGAAATCGGTTTTAGGCGGCGATTAGTCGGTCATCGGAGGTCTGCCGCCTGGATTTGGCCAAATCGGCCAATCTAGGCGGTCAAAGTCAAAATTGGCCCAAAATCGCCCAAAATTAGGTCAAATTGAACCAAATCAATCATGTGGAACGCATTCTTACCTTATTTCGAACAAAGATCAATGCAATGAACGGTCAGAATTGGTGCTAGGGTTTGTATTTTACTGTGCGTCTGGCAGGGTGAAGGAGGGAGAGGCCGCGTACTGGAAGAACGGATGGGAATTAGGGTCTATTATGTTTAAATATTTAACATTTAACCCCCTACATCTATACTAGGCTATATTTAATCCCCAAACTTATAAATTTCTACATAAAAACATAAACTAATGTTATATATATATATATATATATATATATATATATATATATATAAATTTGAAAAATTATACATTAAAAGTTCATTCCGATTAATCCCTAGGCTACCGCCCGACTAACGCCTAGCGCCTTCTACAACATTGGTTATATCTTTATAAACCCTGTGTATTATAAAACCTTTGAACTAAACTGAAAAAGTGGCCAAATCACAGGGACTAAAATGACATTTAACTCTTTATATTATATTAATTTATATTTAGTGTAGTCTTTTGTTAATTTCAAGATAAATAATTTTGAAATCTAATAAATATTTCAAAAGACTATATTATCTCCTATACGAATTGTTTAAATTTATATTAAATTTTATTTTATAATTAATATTAATTATAATTAAGTAGGAGATAGAGATAAGAAAACTAAAAAATAGATGGCTTCAATGAATGACATGTGTCCCTCTATTGATTTCTTTTATTATATAGTATAGATATAGATATTTTATTTATCTATTTTAAAATTAAATTTTTAGAGTTAAATGCCATTTTAGTTTATGTGGTTTGATCATTTTGCTAGTTTAGTCCAAATGTTTCATTTTTAGCCTGTGGGTTTAAAAAAGTTTCACCATTGCCATTTTAGTCCACTGGGTTAACTTCATCCGTTTTTTCTGTCCACAAGAGGGCAATATGGTCATTTTATATGGCCAAATTGCACTTCTAGTTAACATAATTACATTTAAAATGACCGAATTGCCCTTAAGGCTACTCGGTATGGGAGGAGGGTAGTCCTTGGAGGATGACCCTCCACCTCACCGCCACATCACAGTCCATGGAGGATGCCCCTCCAAGGATGAAACCAAGGAAATGATTGATGACCCTACCCCACAAATTAAATATGCAATATTTTTATAAAACTAAAATTAAAAGTCTCCATCCTGTACAAAACCACCTATAACCACCCCTTGATTCCAAAACTCTGTTTCAAAAAAGGCGATCCACACCACCAACAACAACAACAACAACAAAATTCAGTCCATCCACAACAAAACATTATTCAATTTCTTCATCATCGATGTCTCAATAATAATCCCTTCAATCCGACGTCGTTTCATCCACTTCATTTACATCTTCGATCTTGTTTCACGTTTTCCCCAAATCTGAATTTCTAGGGTTTTTTTTACGAATTATCAGCTATGGTTTACGATTCGATTGCCAATGCTTTGATCACCACTCCTGCTTCCAATCCCAATTCATCATCAACGGCTATATTTTTGTCTTACATAGCCCCATCCTCAACGTCTCCATGTTGCCGTTCACGACGACGCCGGCCCTACGAAAATGGTGTTGGGGGCGTCGTCGGGCCAGGCCGGGCCTGGACAACCCCACACCGGGTAGCCTAAGAAAATGTTATAAGAATTGGGAAAGGTGCACAATTTTTAGTGCCCCTTTTTAGTATACAAAAAATGGGGAAATCATGGTCTTAACCTGGATTATGACCTGAGAGCAATATTGGTAAAAAAGAGTCATCTTTTTTGACGTGGCTTCTTATTTCTTTTATATATATTAAGCTGAGTAGAGAATTCTTTGGAGCCACACATGATCCCCACTTCTTGAACAAAAGGAACCATAACTTTTTATCATAGAACTAATTAATTCCATCAACCACTAATCCATACGTTATATGATAATTTTTTTTATTCAAGACAAAAAGAAACATATATATATATATATATATATATTTAGATTAGAAAACAAATACACTTGCGAAATTATTCGGTTTTTGGTTCGGTTATCGGTTTCACTAGTTTTGCTAAATAAACTGCATAATAACCGGTTTAATTGGATAGCCAAACTGAATAAGTCGGTTTCAACAGATGAACACTATAGATTATACATCCTTTTAATTCGGATCGATTCGGTTATACCAAAAAAAACTCAAAACCGAATAAACCGTTACCGTAAAACAACTTAGCTACTTAACAGCGGCAATGACTCATCTTCCCACTTTAAAATTATTTCGACGAAAGTACCTACCTATATAATAACCAAGGAGAAAATTAATTGATTTTGGCAATCGTGTTTGTATACACACACCATTATATAATAGAGGTCCCTTTCAAAGAAAATTGCTAGAAAACTCCACTCCACTCCACTGATAATCCCCACTTACATCAAAAGAAGAAATAAAAGCAAAATGTACGTGTCACTAAAATATAACATTATAAGAATTTGCATAAATTGTTTTTGCACACCCCCAAAATACCACACGCGGAAACCCCCGCGAGGGGTGTGACGTACCAGGATCTTGGGGAAGTCCCTTCTTCGTCGAAGTTGGTGCTGACGAAGAATCATTCTTCGTCCAGCAAGGGTTGTGGCGAAGAGTCATTCTTCGTCATCTTGGGATTCCATTACACAATAATCATTAAACTTAAACATTACACACTTAACAACCAAGCATCGGAATACTTTATCATCCAATAAACTACACATGACAGCACATAAAATAAAATGTAAAAACAGGATTGCGAAACAAGTGATGCGTAGAGGAAAGACCTTGAAATCTCGGGTTGTCACATCATCCCCAACTTGAAAGAAATTGCGTCCCGAAATTTGATAACTAATCCAAAGCAGCACGGTGTTAGATCAGGATGACTGTGGATTTTCCCTAGGTGCCACATCATCCCCAACTTGAAAGGGAATTTCGTCCCGAAATTCACCAGTTGCATCAGGGTTAGATTGGTCAATTGGGAATAGTTGAGGATACTTGAGCTTCATCTGATCTTCGCATTCCCATGTGAACTCCGGTCCACGTCTTGAGTTCCAACGAACTCTCACGATTGGAATTCGACTGTGCTTACGAACCTTAGCTTCCCGATCCATGATTTCAATAGGGTTCTCAACGCACTGCGACTCGTCATCAATCTAAGGTTCTTGTAAAGAGACCGCAAGTGTTTCGTCGGACAAACACTTCTTTTTGGTTGAGACGTGAACAACAACGTGAACGTTGCCCAGTTTGCGAGATAACTCGAGTCTGTAGGCCGCCTTGCCGATTCCCTCTAGAATTCCGAATGGCCCAACGTATCGTGAATTAAGTTTGCTGCACTTCCCAAAGCGCACCACACCCTCCCAGGGTGAGACTTCCAACATAACATGATTGCCTTCTGCAAATTCTAAGGGTTTCCTACGCTTAACGGCTTTTCTAACGGTCATGCTCTGCCGCCATACGATTCCCGATCTAAACAATCTTCCCAAGAGTTTCGAGTACAAGTCCTGATCCTGTGATTAGGTTGTCACCCACGTTAGTCCAACAAGGAGATCGGCATTATCGTCCATGCAATGCCTCAACAGAGCTGTCTGAATACTAGAATGGTAACTACTGCAGAACTCAACCAAAGGTAAGTGTCCTTCCAATTTTTACTAAAGTCAAACACACACATGCTCGTAGTATGTCTTCGAGTGCCAGGATGGTTCGTTTACTCTGACTGTCTGTCCTACGGTGATAAGCAATGCTCATGTCTAGACGTGAGCCAAGGGTGTTATGTATTGCCTATTGTAAATCAGGTATAGATCAAAATCAGAGGTAACAGGAGTTGGCACCCTGTGCCTAGAAACCGCCCTTCACAGGTAATTACTCACAGGATACGAAGACTTGTCAATTTTCTTTGATTGCAAGAAAGTGTACTGGTTACATGAGACAGTCAACGATCACCCAGGTGATATTGTTTCCGTTTTGAGTTTTAGGTAGACCAGTGACAAAATCCGTGGCAGTCTGTTCCCATTTCCAAATGGGTGTTTCTGGTTGCTGACACAACCCAGGAGGTTTCTGATACTCTACCTTGACTTTCGCATAAGTCAAACATCGTTCACATACATTGCTATGTGGGCTTTCACGTCCGGTCAGTGGTACAAGATCCTTAGATCCTAAGACATTCTATCAAAACCCGGACGAGTAGAATATCGAGGTTCGAGTGCTTCGCCCAACACAAGTTCCCTAGGATTGCTGTATAGTGAGACCCATATTCGCTCCATGAGGTAGTGGATATCGCCCGATATTAGATATAAGTCGTTTTTCCACACCCCGCGCGGATTCAGCTGGGATGTTCTCGTCCTTCAACGCTTCGGTTCGAGCAGAACGGATCTGATCAGGTAGGTTAGAGTCGATGGCGTGCTGCGAGGCTCGTATACGTTTAGGTTTCACAGTCGAAATCATTCAAAAGTTCCATCCAGCGATGCCATCACATGTTTAGCTCTTTCAAAACAAGGGTACACGGGAGGCCCTTGTGATTGGTCTAAGTAGTGCATTTGGTACCGTCCAAGTAATGCCTCCAACTTAAATCCAAAGACCATGGCTTCCACCGCAGGTTGTGACTCGTGCAATTCTTCTTGTAAATCCACTACGTAAGCCATCACCTTCTCGTGTTGCATCGGCGTGTAACTGGGACTCTGATTCGAACCATAATGGTATACCACTAGATCACCCGTACCCTCGGGTAAAGATGATGCTCTGTGCATTGTTGAGTTGGGCTTCAAAGGCTGAAAAGACGTTCTCCTGTTTTGTCTCCCACGAATACACAGCACCCTGCTGTGCCAAAGAGATTAAAGCTGCGCGATCTTCGAAAATCCCGTGATGAATCTGCGATAGTATCTAGCGAGACCAAGAAATTGCTGTATCCCCGAAGGACTCTTTGGTGCCGATCAATTTCTAATAAAATGGGTCTTAGCGAGATCTACGTGTATCCCTACTTCGTTGACTACATGACCAAGAAAGTGTAATTCTCGAATCCTGAAGTCACACTTAGGTAGACTTCGCATGGAGTTGCTCCTCCCCTAGGAGCTCTAAGATGAAATACAAGTGTCATTCATGGTGTTCCTTTCTCCTGGAAGTGATTCAAAACGTCATAGATAAACACGGTTAACGAATCTGGCGAGATGAGGTTAACACATACTACTAATGTGATCCCTAAGGCTGCTGGTGTGTTGGATAACTTTAGACAACATGAACAGAAAATCGTAGTGGTCGTACTGTGTCTGTAACGCCGTGTTAGGGATCATCCTCCCCTGGCTCTTCCATCAGGTGACAGTCCGATCTTAAGTCGGTTTCTGAATAGAAGCTTGATCATTGCAGCGGGTCAAGCAGGTCGTCGATGCGAGATAGAGGGTGACGGTCTATGATTGCCACCTTATGGTAGTCTGTACACGTATGAAAGGACTCGTCCTTCATTTCCACAATAGAGCTCGGGCTCCCCAAGACTAGGAGCTAGATCGATAAAACTCCCATCCAGTAATTCCTGAAGTTGATTGGACAGTTCTCGCAACCCTCCAGGCGCAAGACGATAATAGGTGCCAGAAATCAGGACTGCTTCTGGCGTGATACACATCTGATATTCCTCCTGACAATGTGGGGGAAAACCTGGAAGTTCTTCGGGCTGCGCACCGGTAATCAATGATAGGGTAGCAGGGTAGGTGAAACAGTTATGGGCTCCCACCACCGAAGTGACGCTGACAATCAGTGAATCTCCACCATGAAGAGATATACATGCGATTTCCTCCTTACAGAAGATTTCTGCTTGAGGTTTGGACATCCGGTCCATACTATCGACTACACCAAAGCTTCTAACAGTAGAAGGGGGAAGGTCAGTGTCGAACTCGTGACCTACAAGATTGAGTTGTACCTTAGGTGAACGTGTGAGACTTCAATTGGCTTGCCATCAGCCACTTCTACAACTTGTCTGTCTTCAAGAGGCATCAGGGTTAAACAGAACAGAGACGAAGCGATTAGTTATCCAAAACATACAAGCTACCATGTTGCTATTATGCCTGGTGTCGCCTACACCAATCCTAAATGCCCTTCCACGAGCACCACTTCCAGTGTCGTTACTGTTACGAGGATTCTCAATATTGTCATTGTTCCCTGGGTTGTTGACGTGTTGACTTATCAACGGCCAATCCTTGTCAAAGTCACCTTCATTTCCATACTGAAAGTTATGATTTGCGAGTACCTTGTTGTCGTCGTGGCCATTGCCTATAATGTTGTTGCTTTGAAAACCGATCCTTGCGATCTTTTTCCCTTATGGTCCACCTTCCCATCGTTCTTGTCACGTCCTAGGGTACTGCCCATGGCGCTAGTAATTACACATCCCGTATCCCAGTCGGTTTCCAGCGTTTATGCCCCGATTGATCCGTAAGAGTTGGCTCCCAGACGTTGCTTCTTAGGGTTAGGGACTCGATTGAGTCAACCTACTGATGTTCGTTGTCAGAGAGTTGTGTCATCCTAACACTAGGGTTGGTAATGCATCACGTTCATCTTCTTGTCCATCGGTCTTGCGAGTCGATTGAATAGCGCACGGTAAATCGTTAGAGAATCACAGAGGTGTCCATGCTTCTGAATTTGAGGCGTCAATTTGTTGTGTCAAAGTAAGCGAGAAAAGTGAGAAAGTATAGACCAAAAATTTAATGTTTCGACATCTGTCTCAAAGACGTTCGCACTAACACCTATCATTTCTACACGGCTCGCTAGACGTTCAGTTACGTGTTCAGGTATCACTCAATGCCATCGAGAGTCATAAGGGTTCAGAGGGAAGTGAAGGGACCACGTTCAAACAGGAAACAGTCATTGCTATGACCTCTATGGATCGTTGTGTTTCACATTTGGTCGAATAATGGAATGGAACCCCTTTCACACTTGTTAGGCCTCGTTGGGACTCACATGCACCCCACATTATTATTATGTGTGCACCCACAATAATAATATGATTTGCATGCTCGTCTCAGTTCCTCCTAACTTGTGTTAAATGGTTCCTCATACTCGATCAGCAAGACAAGGACATCACGAAACGTGGGTCATGAATGTAATACATGAATTCATATTGTTGTGCTAAACATGCATGCAATATCGTATGTAAGTGTTCACTAGTTATGCAGTGCAATGAGTAAACGAGAGACGAACCTTGCAGTCTAGAGCTGAGTGTCATGGTCGTATTCAGAACTTGTTTGGTTATAGTCTGGTTGTATAAAAACGTTTCAAAACCAAGTTCACTATAACCAGTGGCTCTAATACCAAACTGTCACACCCCCAAAATACCACACGCGGAAACCCCCGCGAGGCGTGTGACGTACCAGGATCTAGCCACCAATCACATTGAACTCATAACAAGATTTCAAGTAAAACTTTCATTTATTAAAATAAGTCGTACAAAACATTTTATTGTTCAGCGGAAGCATAATACAATAGTTAAGAATTTCATAACCAAAGTGAATAAAAACCAATAGACTCGTCTCATGATTCCATGTAACTCGACCCATGACCACTCCAGCATCCCAGACAGCAAGTTCCAATGATATGTACCTATAGACCTGCAAGCATGTAGAAAAGTGTATCAGACAACGCTGGTGAGTTCACAGTTTTGTTTACCGAGAATCGTGTTACATGTTTTACTGTCAAAAGTTTAGTTCAGTTCAAAAGCAATTCCAAAAACAACAATGTTGATAATAACTCGATACCGTACAAGATGGCTGCAGTTTGTTTGCCCGTCCCCAATGCCCCTATCAAAGCATTGGTCATGATTTAAGGAAATTAGTTCACGCCCGTCCTCCCCGGTACGGTGTGAGGGTGCCAAGCCTAATAGCGCTATCAACTAATAACCCCGTTGCCTCCCCGGCAACCTTTTCGGTAGAAGATGGGACTTAAGGTGATAGGAGTGAGTGTATTATCCAACATTCCGGTTTAACATTCCAGTCAAACCCATTACCCAATATTCCTCCCCGGAATATTTACCAGATGTCCCTCCCCGGGACGCATGCTTGAAAAAAGAGCAGTGAACTCACCTTAGATTTGCTCGGTATGTTACGTTACATTACCCGTTCCAAGTTGGTCAACCAAACCCTACCGTGGTTACCAATATAATCAGTATCATAATCAATTAAATCACGTATTATTCACAGATTGCATTCATTACAAAGTTCATTGTACACACGTAGCAAATACCCAGTTCTTTTACAAGTCCACACCCCATGTGAATGTCACAAAACAACCCATAACAGGTGAGTGTTCTACTTACGCAAGTCAAAACAGATTTCTCATTCTTAATCAGTATGGTTATCATGCAACAATTAGTATTTTATAAACACAAGTATCCATCTTCACATACATTTTAAGCTGTTACTGTTTACAGTTCAGTCCACTTGCACGGCGAAGAATCCCCCGCGGTGAAGAACTATTCTTCGCCAAAATGGTTACGGCGAAGTATCATTCTTCATCGGGAGTGGGTGTGATGAAGGTTCCTAATGGTTCGTCAGGAAGTAGTCGACGAAGGATCAATACTTCGTCGTGATGTGGTTTGACGAAGACCCTCCGGCGAAGGACTATCCTTCGTCGCCGCCCTTAACAGATGACCAACGTGGTCATATCGGCTGTTACTCGTGATCATGCAACCCTAACTGCCGACACACGTCTAAACAGCATAACCTAGAACCAGTTTCTTAGATACACCTAAATCATGGATCATATTAACCATAACAGTATCATCGATTAACATAAACGCACTCATGGACTTTATTAATGATACCTATTTGATTAAGTGGATAACATATCACTCAACAATTCCTCTTGGGTGTATGGATCCCAGTTCATAATCAAAACATCTCCAACAATCTGTGAACCTCATACCTCACCCTAACATCTAAAACCTTTTATCATGCACAATCATAAAACAACACTAATCCTCAATCATCATTCATAACAGTACACATACACATACATGTCCAAGACCAATTCAGTTTGTACACAAAATCATGAATCAACTAGTAAATCATAACCAAAGGAATCAGGAACGTATCGTAGCAAGGGTAAACATACTAACCCAACAATTGCGTGTACACGATGGTATGCTAGGACGAACGAGAGGAAGAGCTTCAAAAAGGGCCGCCGTAGGTTCGAGAGGGAGAGGAGAAATAGTTAGGGTTTTTGTGTTTGTGTGTTATGCAAATATGGAAAACAGAATGTATGCAACTCATAAGTAGTCCGGGCCCAACTTTGGTTTCGAAAGGATCTGGGCCGAGAGGCCCTTCCGGCGAAGAGTCATCTTGACGAAGTCCCTTCTTCATCGAAGTTGGTGCTGACGAAGAATCATTCTTCGTCCAGCAAGGGTTGTGGCGAAGAGTCATTCTTCGTCATCTTGGGATTCCATTACACAATAATCATTAAACTTAAACATTACACACTTAACAACCAAGCATCGGAATACTTTATCATCCAATAAACTACACATGACACCACGTAAAACAAATTCTAAAAACAGGATTGCGAAACAAGTGATGCGTAGAGGAAAGACCTTGAAATCTCGGGTTGTCACATCATCCCCAACTTGAAAGAAATTTTGTCCCGAAATTTGATAAGTAATCCAAAGCAGCACGGTGTTAGATCAGGATGACTGTGGATTTTCCCCAGGTGCCACAGTATTGTATTGATAAATAAATTCATACCTAATCACACTAACAAATATAAAAAGTGATTAAATTGTTTGTATTAATCCATACATGATATAATATATCTATATTAGAAGACAAAAAGAAACACATATATTTTAAAAAATGCATTTCATTGTCGCATGACTCGTCTTTCCACTTTGGAATTATGTATTCGACCAAAGAAATTGCGTATATAATAGAAAAAGTGAAAATCACGGCAATTTTGGCAAATCGGTGATATAGAGTGATTGGTTAAAGAAGGCTAAACATCTATTGGTTTTACACTGTTATTTCTAAAATGGTTAAATTTGATGATTAAAGGCAGACAAAAGGACTCAAGAAGGAAATTTATACTTTTAGAGATCTAGGAGCACAACAATTTGGCATGGATATACCAAAGGGACGCAAATTACAGTTTACTCTAGTTAAACTGTCACACCTTAACTTTTGCGGAAGTGTATACGTGTGACTTGTTCAGTTTTCATTGCATTCGATTATAATAAACAACTATATGATTAAAATGATGTTCATCCATTCATAAAGTTTAAAACATTACAAACACCAGTCATTTAAGTTTCAAACAACACAACCTCTGTTTAAGTTACAAACCAACAAAAGTGGATGACATCTAAACTTGAAATTTATATCCTGAAAACAGCACCAACGCCCAAGATCCATCTTGTTTCCTGAAATACATGTAATTTTGAAAACATCAACAAAAGTTGAGCGAGTTCATGTGTCTTGTATGAGTTCCAATAAACTTGTAAACATTTGAGAGAATCCTTTGAAAACAGGTATGTAAAGCGGTTATGAACATATCAATTAATGTTTTGCAAGGACATTAATTGTTTTGTTTTATAAATCATTTGAAAAACGATAGCAAAAGCAGATGATATGTATATATAAAAGAATAATGTGGGTTAAAAGAATAACCAAGTAAAATAAGTTTGTATAAGTTAAGTCATTTGTGAAACAATGTTTAAGTGAAAACATGTTATAAATGTAATATGTCTAAACTGAAGTGGTTTAATTAACGCTACGATATGTAATATCATACAAGCACTTATATATAGGAAGTACCAGCGGCGTATCCACCATGCTTGTATAATATTACACACGACTCGTTATTTAAGTCACTCAAACCAACCAACAATGTAAAATGTCCATGTTTAATCCAATAGTCAAATGTCATAGTATAACCCAAGTTAAATATGAATCATGTAATGTGTAAACAAAAGTTATGTATGGTAAGTAAAATGAGACTACTTAAACCACAAGTAAAAATGTACAAAACAAAGTATTTTGAATAAATCAAAAGTTATGTTTTGTAAAATAAATGCATGTTTTACTGATATAAACACTTATGCGGTAAGTTAACGCATACATTCAAGCCTTGAGACAGCAGGATAACCTTAGAGTAAAGGTTATCAAAGAAAATGTTTTCGGATTCAGTCATTCCCTACACCCAAACAAACCTAGGATGTCATGAACGGGATTTGTCAAGTCCTATGGTACCATTACTTACTACCGAGCGGCGTAGCTAATGTTAATGAATGTAATTTAGACCCGTTGAACAAACCAAATGTCATACCAAATGTAAACATGTAATGAAAGTAATGCACTAAGTATGCTAAGTTAACATACAAAGCAGAAAAGTTATGTAAAACAATGTGCTAGCATGCTCAGTAAACATACATAGCAGAAAAGTAATGTAAAACAATGTACTAAGTATGCTTAGTTAACATACAAAGCAGAAAAGTCATGTAAATCAATGTGCTAGCATGCTCAGTAAACATACATAGCAAAAGAAGATGTAATGTAAATCAATGTGCTAGCATGCTCAGTCAACATACATAGCAAAACATAATTGAAATCATGTACTAAGAGTGTACTAATGAACATAGCAAGTATATGATATGAAAATATGGAAAGCATGAAAGTAACAAGTAGGCACATGTGTTTCACCCCAAAATGTTTGAAAAACAGTAAAAGAGGGGTCTATGTACTCACTTGAGATTGCTCAATAGACTTTAGATATCCACCAAGCAAAGCTAGAAGGTCACGGAATCAAACGACACCTAATATAGGTAACTACATTAATAAACGGACCTATTCGGAGGATCGGGTAGCATGAGGATTCGTAAACCAAATGAGTGTAGGAACTCATGTAATATGGTTTAGCAAAGCCTACATGCTAAAACAAAACTTATCCTAAGTGCTTTTGACCCGTTACGACCCGTTTAGGTAGCTTCTGCTACTTTAACGCGTCGTTCGCGTAAAACACGTTCGGACCGCCTAACTAGTCCTATGACAAGTAAAATATGCCTTAACATGTCTAATATTGTTGCTAAATTAGTTTAGATGTCAAAAGTTACGTTACATAGGCTTAAAATGAAATTTGGCGTAAAAAGGGCATTTTGGTAATTTTCCTAAGGCATATATACTACCTATCATACAACTAACTAAACGTCGTGACCATAAGGTATAACCTTGGAAGGTTATTCCCTATACAACTATGGTCACCTAAAGTATTTGGTCGGATCCTAATGATTGACCAAATGGGTCGGGTTCGAAAGTATAAGCGATTGTTTAGATCGCTTACCTTACGACCCTATATAAGCACAAATCTAAAAAGTGACGAGTTAAACATGTAAAAACATGTTTAACGAATTTAGAAAATAGGTTTGGTATCAAAACAAACGATTTTGATACCTAAAAGTAGTTTGGTTACAAAATACGCAGAATACGTATTTTGGCCGAAACTCCGACTCGTCACCGAGCCTAGATAACGTGGTAATCAGTAGGTATAGTCACTAGGGACTATAACCATCGTGATTACGCTCACGTTATGAAGTTCAAACGAACTTCACATTGACCATAAACTGGTCAATGTAGAAAGTCAAACAAAGTTTGACTTTAACGCTAAAAAGTAAAAGAACGAAGGAATACTTACAACAGGTCCAAGAACGAAAGTTTGTTTCCAAATATCCTCAGGTATGAAGCGATAATCACTCCAACTTAGAGGAATTTTAGAAACAAAGTGTGGGTTTTGAGCAAAGGGGGTGGGGGGGTATTTATAGATGTGGTGGAGCTGTTAAGATTGTTCCTCGTTAACCGAGATTCAATCACAGCCGTACACATCGAGCCCATTGTTTTACAAAACCAGGGGAGCCCCCAAACCAGCCCATAGATTGCCCAAAACCATTTGCACAAGTGAGGAACAGCTGGATCAAGATGGAATTAACTTTCTGCTGATCTGGGCAAGCTTTACGGACCGTATGTGGTTCCTTACGGTCCGTAAGGACCATGCTTGCTGGCAGAAAGTTTAGTAAAATGGCAGAACAGGCCCCTGAGTCTCCGAACTTGATTTTTGATGCGTTTTGACACGTTTAAGCCCCGTTAACCTCACTTTAAGGCTCAAATATGAAGTTAAAGTATAGGGAACTTAAAATATGCTCAAAATTATGTCGGATGTCGGTTCGTTTGGCCGTACAGTTGCGTTGTTCGGTTAATTACGACGGAAGTCATAACGGACGCAAAAACGATCCAAATTACGCGACGAATGGATTTTTGACAAGCCAACCACTAAAATAAAATATTTTAATGATTACATGAATTTTTGGATGTCCGAAAGTATTCAGAACGTAAGTTATTCGCGAAAATGCAAACTTGTACACTTTTTGACGCTTTTAGTCCCTGAATGAGCATAAAGTTTATTTTAGCATACCGAACCCCTCAAAGCCTATTTCTAAGCTATGTAAAGGATATTTAGGGTATGTTTAACTTATGGTCAAGTTCCAGAATGTCCGTTACAGTTCAAATCGGCATACTTTCATAGTTTGTCGATTTTAGTCCCTGTAAGCGAATAAACTGGATTTTGCCATACCAAAGCCTTCAAAACTTATTTCTAAGTTATGTAAAGGTTGTTTAAGGTATGTTAAGCATAAATTGATGTTCCGGAGTATTTTTCGCGTTAAACTGACTACGTTTACGCACCATTTTGCGTATAACTCTCCAGAAAGCGATATAGAGTTTGAAATTGAATAAAAGTCAAAACATGAAAAACATCAAACATAAACAAACAAACGTTGGGATCAAATAACTTCATTTCATTGATAACTGAACTTTTTACAATGATTACAAGCACAGATGTCACAGTCTCCCCTACTTGTGGAAATTTCGTCCCGAAATTTATTTAGAGGAAACTCGTGAGAATAGATGCGGATACTTCGCCTTCATTTGATCTTCACGTTCCCAAGTAAATTCTGGTCCACGTTTAGATTCCCAGCGAACTTTGACCAAAGGAATGCGCTTGCGTTTAAGCCATTTGACCATACGGTCCATGATTTCCACAGGTTTTTCAACAAAATGCATCGTGTTGTCATCACAAATTTCGTCAAGGGGTATGTGGAGGTTCTCATCAGCTAGACACTTCTTGAGATTGGACACGTGAAAGGTTGGATGAACGTTACCGAGTTTAGGAGGTAATTCAAGTCTGTAGGCTACCTTACCGATTCTTTCGACGATCTTGAATGGTCCAACATATCTAGGTGCAAGTTTCATGTCTTTCCAAAACTAATCACACCTTTCCAAGGTGAGACCTTAAGCAATACACGATCACCGACTTGAAATTCCTCTTGTTACCAACATCTTTCTAGCTTTGATTTAACACTTAAAACATGATTAACTTCTTTAAAAACCATGATCATGTTAATCTTGTAATAAACTTTGCTATCTTGAAAATATTATCTTTGAAATCATTCATTTTCAAGACTTATAACATGTATCAATAATCATCATACACTAAAACAAGCTTATATTCAAGTTCATGTTTAACATAAAGGATGATCATTATGATTTTCTCAAGATCCATCCTCACACTTGCTAGATCATGTGTTTAATCATCATCTAGCAAGGTTCTTGTGATGATCATCATCATAATCACAAGAAATCATCAAACAAGTTCATACATTCCTTACACCCAAACAAACCTAGGATGTCAGGAACGGGATTTGTCAAGTCCTATGGTACCATTACTTACTACCGAGCGGCGTAGCTAATGTTAATGAATGTAATTTAGACCCGTTGAACAAACCAAATGTCATACCAAATGTAAACATGTAATGAAAGTAATGCACTAAGTATGCTAAGTTAACATACAAAGCAGAAAAGTTATGTAAATCAATGTGCTAGCATGCTCAGTAAACATACATAGCAGAAAAGTAATGTAAAACAATGTACTAAGTATGCTTAGTTAACAAACAAAGCAGAAAAGTCATGTAAATCAATGTGCTAGCATGCTCAGTAAACATACATAGCAAAAGAAGATGTAATGTAAATCAATGTGCTAGCATGCTCAGTCAACATACATAGCAAAACATAATTGAAATCATGTACTAAGAGTGTACTAATGAACATAGCAAGTATATGATATGAAAACATGGAAAGCATGAAAGTAACAAGTAGGCACATGTGTTTCACCCCAAAATGTTTGAAAAACAGTAAAAGAGGGGTCTATGTACTCACTTGAGATTGCTCAATAGACTTTAGATATCCACCAAGCAAAGCTAGAAGGTCACGGAATCAAACGACACCTAATATAGGTAACTACATTAATAAACGGACCTATTCGGAGGATCGGGTAGCATGAGGATTCGTAAACCAAATGAGTGTAGGAACTCATGTAATATGGTTTAGCAAAGCCTACATGCTAAAACAAAACTTATCCTAAGTGCTTTTGACCCGTTACGACCCGTTTAGGTAGCTTCTGCTACTTTAACGCGTCGTTCGCGTAAAACACGTTCGGACCGCCTAACTAGTCCTATGACAAGTAAAATATGCCTTAACATGTCTAATATTGTTGCTAAATTAGTTTAGATGTCAAAAGTTACGTTACATAGGCTTAAAATGAAATTTGGCGTAAAAAGGGCATTTTGGTAATTTTCCTAAGGCATATATACTACCTATCATACAACTAACTAAACGTCGTGACCATAAGGTATAACCTTGGAAGGTTATTCCCTATACAACTATGGTCACCTAAAGTATTTGGTCGGATCCTAATGATCGACCAAATGGGTCGGGTTCGAAAGTATAAGCGATTGTTTAGATCGCTTACCTTACGACCCTATATAAGCACAAATCTAAAAAGTGACGAGTTAAACATGTAAAAACATGTTTAACGAATTTAGAAAATAGGTTTGGTATCAAAACAAACGATTTTGATACCTAAAAGTAGTTTGGTTACAAAATACGCAGAATACGTATTTTGGCCGAAACTCCGACTCGTCACTGAGCCTAGATAACGTGGTAATCAGTAGGTATAGTCACTAGGGACTATAACCATCGTGATTACGCTCACGTTATGAAGTTCAAACGAACTTCACATTGACCATAAACTGGTCAATGTAGAAAGTCAAACAAAGTTTGACTTTAACGCTAAAAAGTAAAAGAACGAAGGAATACTTACAACAGGTCCAGGAACGGAAGTTTGTTTCCAAATATCCTCAGGTATGAAGCGATAATCACTCCAACTTAGAGGAATTTTAGAAACAAAGTGTGGGTTTTGAGCAAAGGGGGTAGGGGGTATTTATAGATGTGGTGGAGCCGTTAAGATCGTTCCTCGTTAACCAAGATTCAATCACAGCCGTACACATCGAGCCCATTGTTTTACAAAACCAGGGGAGCCCCCAAACCAGCCCATAGATTGCCCAAAACCATTTGCACAAGTGAGGAACAGCTGGATCAAGCTAGAATCAACTTTCTGCTGATCTGGGCAAGCTTTACGGACCGTATGTGGTCCCTTACGGTCCGTAAGGACCATGCTTGCTGGCAGAAAGTTTAGTAAAATGGCAGAACAGGCCCCTGAGTCTCCGAACTTGATTTTTGATGCGTTTTGACACGTTTAAGCCCCGTTAACCTCACTTTAAGGCTCAAATATGAAGTTAAAGTATAGGGAACTTAAAATATGCTCAAAATTATGTCGGATGTCGGTTCGTTTGGCCGTACGGTTGCGTTGTTCAGTTAATTACGACGGAAGTCATAACGGACGCAAAAACGATCCAAATTACGCGACGAATGGATTTTTGACAAGCCAACCACTAAAATAAAATATTTTAATGATTACATGAATTTTTGGATGTCCGGAAGTATTCAGAACGTAAGTTATGCGCGAAAATGCAAACTTGTACACTTTTTGAAGCTTTTAGTCCCTGAGTGAGCATAAAGTTTATTTTAGCATACCGAACCCCTCAAAGCCTATTTCTAAGCTATGTAAAAGATATTTAGGGTATGTTTAACTTATGGTCAAGTTCCGGAATGTCCGTTACAGTTCAAATCGGCATACTTTCATAGTTTGTCGATTTTAGTCCCTGTAAGCGAATAAACTGGATTTTGCAATACCAAAGCCTTCAAAACTTATTTCTAAGTTATGTAAAGGTTTTTTAAGGTATGTTAAGCATAAATTGATGTTCCGGAGTATTTGTCGCATTAAACTGACTACGTTTACGCACCAGTTTGCGTATAACTCTCCAAAAAGCGATATAGAGTTTGAAATTGAATAAAAGTCAAAACATGAAAAACATCAAACATAAACAAACAAACGTTGGGATCAAATAACTTCATTTCATTGATAACTGAACTTTTTACAATGATTACAAGCACTGATGTCACAGTCTCCCCTACTTGTGGAAATTTCGTCCCGAAATTTATTTAGAGGAAACTCGTGAGAATAGATGCGGATACTTCGCCTTCATTTGATCTTCACGTTCCCAAGTAAATTCTGGTCCACGTTTAGATTCCCAGCGAACTTTGACCAAAGGAATGCGCTTGCGTTTAAGCCATTTGACCATACGGTCCATGATTTCCACAGGTTTTTCAACAAAATGCATCGTGTTGTCATCACGAATTTCGTCAAGGGGTATGTGGAGGTTCTCATCAGCTAGACACTTCTTGAGATTGGACACGTGAAAGGTTGGATGAACGTTACCGAGTTCAGGAGGTAATTCAAGTCTGTAGGCTACCTTACCGATTCTTTCGATGATCTTGAATGGTCCAACATATCTAGGTGCAAGTTTTCATGTCTTTCCAAAACTGATCACACCTTTCCAAGGTGAGACCTTAAGTAATACACGATCACCGACTTGAAATTCCAAGGGCTTGCGTCATTGGTCCGCGTAACTCTTTTGACGGCTTCGAGCTGTCTGAAGGTTATCTCGAACTTTCTTAACCTTATCAGTTGTCTCTAGAATGAGGTCAGGTCCAGTAAGCTGAGCCTCACCGATCTCGTTCTAGCAGACTGGTGAACGACATTTTCGACCATAGAGAGCCTCGAAAGGAGCCATGTTGATGCTGGAGTGATAACTGTTGTTGTAGGAGAATTCAATCAATGGAAGATGTGTATCCCAACTACCACCAAAATCGATCACACAAGCTCTAAGCATATCCTCCCAAGTCTGGATTGTTCTTTCAGTTTGGCCATCTTTTTGTGGATGATAAGCTGTGCTCAGATTAAGTTGGGTCCCCATAGCAGATTGCATGGTTCTCCAAAAACGAGAAGAGAAGCGAGCATCTCTGTCAGAAATAATGTTCAAAGGAACACCATGTCTAGACACGATTTCATCCACATAAATTTTAGCCAACTTTTCAGCAGATAGATCCTCACGGATCGGCAAGAAATGCGCTGACTTAGTAAGACGATCAACAACTACCCAGATGGCATCATGACCTTTCTTAGTGCACGGAAGTTTGGTAATAAGATCCATAGCAATGTTTTCCCATTTCCAAACTGGGATCTCTGGTTGCTCCAAAAGACCAGAAGGATGTTGGTGTTCAGCCTTTACCTTAAGACAAGTAAGGCATTTTGAAACGTACAAGGCAATGTCTTTCTTCATACCAGGCCACCAATACTGAGTACGAAGATCCTTATACATCTTATCTGAGCCAGGATGAATAGAATAACGAGACTTATGAGCTTCATCCATAAGCAAGGTGCGAAGATCATCTTGGCTTGGGACCCACAAACGGTCCACGAAATAATAAGATCCATTGTCTTTCAGTACAAGATCAGGCTTAATGTGATAGGGCAATTCCTTACCCATCAAACCTTTTGAAACACAAGTATATTGAGCCTGAGAAATACGGGCTTGAATATCAGCTCGAGCTTGAATATCAGATTGAACATGAACACAATGAAGCTTGACACGTTCTTTACGACTCAAAGCGTCAGCTACGACATTCGCCTTACCAGGATGGTAGCGAATTTCGCAATCATAGTCGTTTAGAAGTTCAACCCAACGTCGTTGTCTCATGTTGAGTTCTTTCTGATTAAAGATATGCTGAAGACTTCTGTGGTCAGTGAAAACCACACATTTTGTACCATACAGATAGTGTCTCCAGATTTTGAGAGCGAACACAACTGCACCTAACTCAAGATCATGAGTGGTGTAGTTTTTCTCATGTACCTTCAATTGCCTTGATGCGTAGGCTATAACTTTGTTCCTTTGCATGAGAACACAGCCAAGACCCAATTTTGATGCATCACAATATACCACAAAATCATCATTGCCCTCAGGAAAAGTTAGAATAGGCGCATCACAAAGCTTCTGTTTCAAGGTCTGAAACACTTCTTCCTACTTAGAACCCCATTCAAAGGGTTTATTCTTCTGAGTTAGAGCTGTTAGAGGAACTGCAATCTTCGAGAAGTTCTCGATGAAGCGGCGGTAATAACCCGCAAGACCAAGAAAAGAACGAACCTCAGTAGGAGTAGTAGGCGTATCCCAATCCTTAATCGCACTGATCTTGGAGGGATCTACATGAATACCTTGTTCGTTGACAATATGTCCTAAAAATTGAACTTCCTTAAGCCAAAATTCGAACTTGGAGAATTTGACAAAAAGTTTCTCTTTCTTTAGGAGTTCCAGAGTAAGATGAAGATGTTGCTCGTGATCAGCTTGCGTATTAGAATATACCAAGATGTCATCAATAAAAACGATGATGAACTTATCCAGATAAGGCTTGCAGACCCTATTCATCAAGTCCATGAAAACAGCAGGAACATTAGTCAAACCAAATGGCATAACTGTGAACTCATAATGCCCATAACGAGTGCGGAAAGCTGTCTTGGGAATATCTTCTTCATGCACACGAAGTTGATGATACCCAGAACGAAGGTCAATCTTCGAAAAACAAGTAGCACCCTGTAACTGATCAAAGAGATCATCAATGCGAGGTAGGGGATATCGATTCTTGATGATAAGCTTGTTAAGCTCACGGTAATCGATGCACATTCTGAAAGATCCATCATTTTTCTTGACAAAAAGAACGGGAGCACCCCAAGGTGAAAAGCTAGGAAAATAAAACCTTTGTCAGAAAGCTCCTGAAGCTGCTTAGACAACTCTTTCATCTCAGACGGTGCAAGACGATATAGAGATCTGGCAATAGGATTTGCACCAGGTACGAGATCAATACGGAACTCGACTTGGCGTGCTGGGGGTAATCCAGGTAACTCTTCAAGAAACAGCTCCGGATAATCCCGAACAACAGGGATATCTTGAATAGACTTACCTTTGCCCTTCTCTTCTACTGCAACATGTGCCAAGAAGGCCACATAATTCTTTCGCAGATACTTCCGAGGTTGAAAACAAGACATAAGCTTGAGACTACTAGCAGGTTTTTCACCACGAACCTGTAGGATCTCACCTGTCGAGAGTGGAACACGAACAATCTTCTCAAATCAAACTACCACTGCGTGATGCTTGGCTAACCAATCCATACCCACTATAATGTCGAAGCTTCCAAGTTGCATTGGCGTGAGGTCAATAGGAAAAAGATGGTTGTTAAGGTTCAACTGGCAGTTACAAAGAACAGAATCAAGAACAACGGGTTCACCTCTAGCAACTTCTACTGTCAAATGCTTTCCTAGTTTCGTTCTAGACACGCGAAGCAATGGCTCAAAAGACAATGACACAAAACTCATATCGGCACCTGAATCAAAAAGAACTGAAGCAGACTGATTGTTAACAAAGAACGTACCGTTCACCACCTTGTTGTCTGCCTGCGCCTCTTGTGCATTCATATTAAAGACTCGACCTCGAGCCTGAGCCAGATTCAGATTTGCATTAACCAGTCTTGGACACTGGTTTCGATAGTGGGTCAGATCCCCACAGTTATAGCAAGAACCTGGTGGGTAGTGAGGTCGTGCAGCTTGACCTTGTTGCTGAGCAGGAGGCTGAGCAACTTGTTGAGCCGGGTTCTGAACTGCCCGATTTAGATTAGCAGGAATGCGGCAGGTGGCAGCAAGATGACCAGGTCTTCCACAGTTGGTGCATTGGCGACACTGGAGATGTGGTTGATGATGACCGTTACACCTATTGCACAAAGGTGCATTGCCAAAGTATGGTTTCTTGGCAAGCGGTTGCACAGGCTGATTTGGTGCAACTAGATTTGCCTGTGCAGTAACAGCGAAATTTTGAGAAGCCTTACGCTTCTTAGACTTCTTAGCAGACTCAGCTTTCTTTCCCTTCTTGCTCTTACCCTCAACAGATGCTTGCTTCTTACCCTTATCACCCTTTTTATGCAGCTTTCCCTTTCGAACCTGCGACTCAGTCAATGTCGCAGATAGCTCGATTGCCTGACGGACTGTTGTAGGGTTACTACCAGTAACGATGTCTTGTATGGAGTCAGGCAGGCCATCGATATACCTCTCGATATCCTTCTCGAGTGGGGTAACCATTGTTGGGCATAACAAACTCAGCTCCTCATACCTATCAGTATACGCCCGGTGCTCGCCACTATCCTGTTTCAGATCATCAAACTCCCTTTCTAAAGCTCGTAGTTCATGACGAAGGCAAAACTCCCTCATCATAAGAGCTCTAAGTTCAGCCCAAGTTTGCGCTAAAGCAACTTCAGCACCACGATCTCTCATAACCCCGTTCCACCATGTAAGCGCCCTCTTTTGGAACACGCTTGAAGCAAACTCGACCTTCCGATTCTCAGGACACAGAACGTGACGGAATGTACTCTCAATGCTCTCAAACCATTGAAAGAGCCCAGTTGCCCCTTCAGAACCACTGAACTTGAGTGGTTTAGCCGAATTAAAACTCTTGAAATTGCATGGAGCATTTTGGTTGTTGTTGGCTTGGTTCACTTGAGCTATAATATTCGGGAGTACTGCAGTCATATGCTGCGCCATGATATCTGCCATTTCGGCATTAGATAGCGGGTTTTCACGTCGAGGAGGCATTCTAAAAGAGGAAACATGAGAGGAAACGAGTGAGATGATTAGATGAAAAGAACGAGATGAAACAAAATCAACAAAGGCAAAGATGGTGGTCATTCGTTCGTACCACAAAGCAAACAAACGACACACAGTGACTAATCAAAGTAAATGGGTCAAAAATAATGTATCGCGAAGACATGCTCGCCTATAAGTGAACACTCACCCCAGGAGTTCCCAGGTAAGAGTGACTGGTCCGATTATGTGGATTTGTACGAACACTCTAGCCTTAGACAGAAAACCCAGGGTACAGGCATTCACTCTTCCAGTTTGCACGTGTTCACACTATTTAGAACCCAAAACTTTGACGGGATTTTGAAAACTTGGAAGGTTTAAGAGATTAATGATTCATTTTGGCTTTGTGCCTTCCATTATGTTTTGTTTTTGGTAATCACCTAAGAATAGGTGAAGTGCATGTTTTAAGATCTAAACACAAGATAACTTGTGTTGGGGTCCTAGAAAGGTTATAGTCTAGGTCAAATCATTACTAATAACCTAATTCCCTATAACCATTGGCTCTGATACCAACTCTTCTGTCACACCCCGACCACGTAAAACATCAAATCGTGGCGGAAACGTCGGGGAGTGTTGTAACAGAATTATTATTTCACAACCATGGCATTTAAAAGTTATGTTTTATTCATCAAACAAAGAGTTACATTGTCTTAAAGTAACTGAAAAAAAGAGTACATCACATAATTAAACTAGTTCTATCTTCATTTTAAGTCTCTAAGGCACAAGTCCGCCCTAGTGTGTCACGAACGTCCTAAGCAACAGCTCCTGAAAACACATGTGAAAATAGGCACGTCAGCATAAAAATGCCTGTGAGATACATAGGTTTTATGAAAATAGGATTCATGACTTGAGTTTAAAGAAATGTTTAATAAAAATTCAGTCATGAACCTTGTTAATTGTTTTGTTTTATAAATCATTTGAAAAACGATAGCAAAAGCAGATGATATGTATATATAAAAGAATAATGTGGGTTAAAAGAATAACCAAGTAAAATAAGTTTGTATAAGTTAAGTCATTTGTGAAACAATGTTTAAGTGAAAACATGTTATAAATGTAATATGTCTAAACTGAAGTGGTTTAATTAACGCTACGATATGTAATATCATACAAGCACTTATATATAGGAAGTACCAGCGGCGTATCCACCATGCTTGTATCATATTACACACGCCTCGTTATTTAAGTCACTCAAACCAACCAACAATGTAAAATGTCCATGTTTAATCCAATAGTCAAATGTCATAGTATAACCCAAGTTAAATATGAATCATGTAATGTGTAAACAAAAGTTATGTATGGTAAGTAAAATGAGACTACTTAAACCACAAGTAAAAATGTACAAAACAAAGTATTTTGAATAAATCAAAAGTTATGTTTTGTAAAATAAATGCATGTTTTACTGATATAAACACTTATGCGGTAAGTTAACGCATACATTCAAGCCTTGAGACAGCAGGATAACCTTAGAGTAAAGGTTATCAAAGAAAATGTTTTCGGATTCAGTCATTCCTTACACCCAAACAAACCTAGGATGTCAGGAACGGGATTTGTCAAGTCCTATGGTACCATTACTTACTACCGAGCGGCGTAGCTAATGTTAATGAATGTAATTTAGACCCGTTGAACAAACCAAATGTCATACCAAATGTAAACATGTAATGAAAGTAATGCACTAAGTATGCTAAGTTAACATACAAAGCAGAAAAGTTATGTAAAACAATGTGCTAGCATGCTCAGTAAACATACATAGCAGAAAAGTAATGTAAAACAATGTACTAAGTATGCTTAGTTAACATACAAAGCAGAAAAGTCATGTAAATCAATGTGCTAGCATGCTCAGTAAACATACATAGCAAAAGAAGATGTAATGTAAATCAATGTGCTAGCATGCTCAGTCAACATACATAGCAAAACATAATTGAAATCATGTACTAAGAGTGTACTAATGAACATAGCAAGTATATGATATGAAAACATGGAAAGCATGAAAGTAACAAGTAGGCACATGTGTTTCACCCCAAAATGTTTGAAAAACAGTAAAAGAGGGGTCTATGTACTCACTTGAGATTGCTCAATAGACTTTAGATATCCACCAAGCAAAGCTAGAAGGTCACGGAATCAAACGACACCTAATATAGGTAACTACATTAATAAACGGACCTATTCGGAGGATCGGGTAGCATGAGGATTCGTAAACCAAATGAGTGTAGGAACTCATGTAATATGGTTTAGCAAAGCCTACATGCTAAAACAAAACTTATCCTAAGTGCTTTTGACCCGTTACGACCCGTTTAGGTAGCTTCTGCTACTTTAACGCGTCGTTCGCGTAAAACACGTTCGGACCGCCTAACTAGTCCTATGACAAGTAAAATATGCCTTAACATGTCTAATATTGTTGCTAAATTAGTTTAGATGTCAAAAGTTACGTTACATAGGCTTAAAATGAAATTTGGCGTAAAAAGGGCATTTTGGTAATTTTCCTAAGGCATATATACTACCTATCATACAACTAACTAAACGTCGTGACCATAAGGTATAACCTTGGAAGGTTATTCCCTATACAACTATGGTCACCTAAAGTATTTGGTCGGATCCTAATGATCGACCAAATGGGTCGGGTTCGAAAGTATAAGCGATTGTTTAGATCGCTTACCTTACGACCCTATATAATCACAAATCTAAAAAGTGACGAGTTAAACATGTAAAAACATGTTTAACGAATTTAGAAAATAGGTTTGGTATCAAAACAAACGATTTTGATACCTAAAAGTAGTTTTGTTACAAAATACGCAGAATACGTATTTTGGCCGAAACTACGACTCGTCACTGAGCCTAGATAACGTGGTAATCAGTAGGTATAGTCACTAGGGACTATAACCATCGTGATTACGCTCACATTGTGAAGCTCAAACGAACTTCACATTGACCATAAACTGGTCAATGTAGAAAGTCAAACAAAGTTTGACTTTAACGCTAAAAAGTAAAAGAACGAAGGAATACTTACAACGGGTCCAAGAACGGAAGTTTGTTTCCAAATATCCTCAGGTATGAAGCGATAATCACTCCAACTTAGAGGAATTTCAGAAACAAAGTGTGGGTTTTGAGCAAAGGGGGTGGGGGTATTTATAAATGTGGTAGAGCCGTTAAGATCATTCCTCGTTAACCGAGATTCAATCACAGCCGTACATATCGAGCCCATTGTATACAAAACCAAGGGAGCCCCCAAACCAGCCCATAGATTGCTCAAAACCATTTGCACAAGTGAGGAACAGCTGGATCAAGCTGGAATCAGCTTTCTGCTGATCTGGGCAAGCTTTACGGACCGTATGTGGTCCCTTACGGTCCGTAAGGACCATGCTTGCTGGCAGAAAGTTCGGTAAAATGGCAGAACAGGCCCCTAAGTCTCCGAACTTGATTTTTGATGCGTTTTGACACGTTTAAGCCCCGTTAACCTCACTTTAAGGCTCAAATATGAAGTTAAAGTATAGGGAACTTAAAATATGCTCAAAATTATGTCGGATGTCGGTTCGTTTGGCCGTACGGTTGCGTTGTTTGGTTAATTATGACAGAAGTCGTAACGGACGCAAAAACGATCCAAATTACGCGACGAATGGATTTTTGACAAGCCAACCACTAAAATAAAATATTTTAATGATTACATGAATTTTTGGATGTCCGGAAGTATTCAGAACGTAAGTTATGCGCGAAAATTCAAACTTGTGCACTTTTTGACGCTTTTAGTCCCTGAATGAGCATAAAGTTTATTTTAGCATACCGAACCCCTCAAAGCCTATTTCTAAGATATGTAAAGGATATTTAGGGTATGTTTAAGTTATGGTCAAGTTCCAGAATGTCCGTTACAGTTCAAATCAGCATACTTTCATAGTTTGTCGATTTTAGTCCCTGTAAGCGAATAAACTGGATTTTGCCATACCAAAGCCTTCAAAACTTATTTCTAAGTTATGTAAAGGTTGTTTAATGTATGTTAAGCATAAATTGATGTTTCGGAGTATTTTTCGCGTTAAACTGACTACGTTTACGCACCAGTTTGCGTATAACTCTCCAGAAAGCGATATAGAGTTTGAAATTGAATAAAAGTCAAAACATGAAAAAACATCAAACATAAACAAACAAACGTTGGGATCAAATAAATTTATTTCATTGATAACTGAACTGTTTACAATGATTACAAGCCCAGATGTCACACCATGTCTAACCGTCCTCAAGGGGGGGGGGTGTTAGTTTGATTTCAAATGTCTAGTTAGTTAATTTAGTTGGATGTTAAGTGTAATGTTTAGGGTTTTATGTGTTATAGTGTTTTTTGGGTGTATTATGGTGTTCGGTGACCATAACTAGCTTCGTAACACTAAAACTATGCTTCTAGTGAAAATTTGGTGTTTCGAGTAGTGTCCGGTTGTTCGGTTGGTTACCGGTTCGTTAAAGTGCTAAATTGCGAAGTTTAGCGTACTTTATGTTGTCTTTTATGAGAGTTTTGATTCCCGACACTTAGGAAAGCATTCTGGACCATTAAACCATAATTCTGCATTATATTTTGTAGTTAAAATGCTGAAAATTGCTGAATTTTGTTGTTTTCTGCAGTTTTAGTGTGTTTTTGGAACTTTTCGGCACCTAAATAATCACTAGGAAGGCAGTTTTATGATCCCTACTTTTCCTACACACTATTCTAGTGTAACTCTCGGTTTCGGGGCTCATTCTGTGTCTTATCATCATGTCTGTCTGAGTACTGAACTCCCGTCAGTATTTCTAGTTTGTCTGATAACTGTGCTAACTTTGTTCTGTGCATTAATTGAACCACATTGTGCTGCATGTAATAATGATAAAAATCTTGCAACATGAAATGACATTGTATGTATATGATAGTAATCAGAAAATCATTCGTCTTGTTAATTCAATCATGCACAGTCATCAGAGTACAATTTACTGTTCGTTATTGTACGGAATACATGGAAAATTGCCAGTTGTCACATAAACTCTCTCACTAATTAACGCAAATGTAGAATACAAAAACATAATTTTGATATCTAATCATCATCGTCTTTGAAGTGTGAAAACTATAGATTTGTATTATACGAATCGTATAGGGGCTATACGATTCATATAATACCTTGTTTATTTTTTAAATTAAAACTACAGATCTTTGTTTAAATATATTTTTAAAAAAATAGGATAAAAAATGTTATACTTTCTCAAAAGTAATATAAAAATGTTATATTTTCTTAAAAATAATATAAAAGTGTTATACTTTCTTAAAAATAATATAAAAAATGTTATATTTAAAAAAAACAATACAAAATGTTACATTTTCTTAAAATAATGTAAAATGTCATATTTTTTGTTAAAAATAATATAAAAATGTTATATGATTTTTAAAAATAGTTCAAAAAATGTTGTTTTTTTTTTAATAATATAAAAATGTTATATATTTTTAAAAATAATGTAAAACATGTTATATTTTTAAATAATATAAAAATTTTATATGTTTTTTTAAAATAATATAATAACTTAAATTTTTAAAAAATATGTATATATTTGGTATAGATCGATATGGCTAATGCAGAGGCTGGACGGGGCCGGGGTTGAGGTGCGGGACGGAGCCTGGGTCAGGGCCAAGTTCAAGAACGTGGTCATGGGCTCGTTCCCCTGATGTAGACCCGATGCGCTCCTGATCCCGACGCCACCAGTCGCTCATCAGGATCCGCAGCCGTCAAGCGCTGGTCAGGATTCGCAGCCATCAGGCGTTGATCAGGATCCACTGGTTTAGGATAAATTGTTGTTCTTTTTTCTATTTTCACTTTTTGATGTATTTATTTGGATTATGTTATGTATATGCAAACTTATTATCTAGTTATAAGTTTCAGCTAATTTATATATGTGATGTTTATTTACAATGTATGGATTGGTTGGTTGGTTATGTATGATGTATAATAAGATACTACACGATATGATACAATACAACAGAATGCGATACAACATCTCACGGTACGATGTGTCACGATAAAATAGAAAACAAAATACAAATACTATAGTATACGATACGATACGATACGATACGACACGTCACGATAAAATAGTAAATAAAATAAGAATATGATACGATATAATACGATACGTCACGATAAAATATAATACAAAATACAAAACAAAACATGTAAAAGTAATACTTAAAAAACAACAATAAACACAAACAATCTCACCCAAACACCGTTCTTTAAACTCTCAAAAATATTTGGTCTGTATACGACTCGTATAGTATAGAAAAGATAAGGTGTTCAAATAGATACAGGGCCGGCCCGGAGGAGGTGCGGGGTGGGCCATCGCTCAGGGCCCAGCCTCTCCAGGGCCCGAAATATTTTTTTTTAAAGTTTATCATATATTAGTTGTGTATATATACAATCTGTTTCAAACTTATTAACAATAAGAATTTTTGCTGGTCTTTGCCCTGTAATTAAAATATTTTCAATTTTAATGAATTTACTTTTTTAAAACATTTACTTTTTTAAAACATTTACTTTCCCACTTTGTTTTTCTATATTGTTTTTTTCCTTCCCGTTTCCATTTTTTTTTTTGTTTTCTTCCCATTTCCATTTCCAATTCTAATTTTCTCTTTTTTGATTTAAAACTGAAATCATATATTATTTACTTTTTGTATTTTGTTTTTTATTTGAATTAAATACAACTAAACAACATTTAAAATGTTTTTTTTCCTTTTATTTTGCAAAAATTAATAAAGCGAACACGTTTTGAACATATTAAGACCATATATTTTTGGATTTTTTATTTCGTACGCAATAATGAGTGTATGAAAATAGACAAAGTTTTCACCCGCACAATGGCAGTTTTGACCCCACTAGTTTGTATATATTTTTTACTTTTTTTATATATTTATACTTAATAAAAAAAGTTAAATTTTAGCGATCTATATTTTTATATATTCTTATGTTTTCTATTTTCAATTAGA
>JARYGA010022000.1:0-24968 GCA_030545235.1 Helianthus tuberosus
CAAACTCTAACCTCTGATCAATACAAACACTGCTATGCTAACTACTGCTATTACATTACATAAAGACATAATAAACTACTGCTGCATCCTTCCACTGCTGTGAACCCAGCAGTACTTGTCCGGATCAGCAGAGCTTGACTCAAGGCAGTAGTTTGAACAACAAAGCTTTAATCTTTCATCAGGTCTTTACTTGAACAACAGTTTGACGGTCAGCAGCTTGTATGATCAGTAGATGGGAGGTCAGCAGATGTTGAAACCACTTTCAAGAGGAGAGACTTGTATATAACATCTGCTTATTCTGGATCCACTACTCTGACCCAGTTTTAGCTTTAATTATCTGTTCCTTTGATAGGGTTCAATCCCAACAAGGAATCTTGTTAAAATAAGCTGTACAACATTGTTTTAAGTTATTTCTGCTCAAAAATACTTCATAAGTTGAAATAATAATTTGAAACTCCAAGGTTCCTTGTTCCAAAAATTTGCCGAAAGGTGAACACGGGGCCGTGCTCAATGAGCACGAGGCCGTGTCCGACGATACTGTTTCATAAAATGAACTTTTATTTGGTTTGTTTTGATAGAATGTCAAGTCAAAACAGTGGAACCTCTTCAGCACATTCCAGAAACAGTAGAAGGGAGAGAAGGTCTTCAATCGAGCAACTCTCCTACGCTATGTGATGGCCTTACGTGAAGCTCTCGATGAAATGACTTCAGTAGAGGAGGTCCTTATAGACCGTATAAACTATCTTACGGTGGGGCTGGAAAACAGTTTCCAAGAAATCAACCTCTTGCACCAGAGGTTGAACATTCTTGTAACACCTCCCATGGAACCGATTCTCCCTCAAGAGGATTGGAACCTAGCACTTGGAGTCAACAATCCTACAGGGTGGGACGACATTCCAGCAGAGCCTCCTCTTGAAAATTTACTAGAAGTCCCGGTGGAGGTTGCACCTCCTCAAACCGGTGCCAATGAGCCCGCCTTTCTTCTCCCAAGGGAGATAGAGGAGTGGCTCGCCGACGTGTGAGGAATCCATGCCCGGAGAAAGAAGTTCTTCGAGCCGCATCCAACCGAGAGAATTATCTCTTCGGAAATTTTGTTAATAGAATTAATGTTAGGCTAGAACTTCTTAGTTTAAGATTTCTTGTGTTTCCTTTGACCTATTTTAACTTATTAGGATTATTATGTAATTCTCTCTATGCTTTAATGAATGATGGCTTTAGTTAATTTGGTGTTTGGATGATGTTGTGGTAATAAAACACACTCAGGATGGTGAAGGATGATAAGGGAAACTTGCACCAGCACCCCATGTACGAAAACAGAAGTTCCAAAAAACTTTTCTTCGTTATAGCAAGCTTAGCACGGGCCGTGCTCACCCAACATGGCCCCGTGCTGAACAGTCTGCATGAGTTGCCCAGTTCAGGTAACTGGACACGGGGCGTGCTCACTGAACACGCCCCCGTGCCCAGGCTTCTGTTTCTTTTTACCAAATTCTATTACTGGCGATCTGAACACGGGGCCGTGCCCGGACACTACGGGACCGTGTCTAGACGCCCAATAACATATTTTTTTTGCTTTTTCACACCTTTTTACACATTCAATCAACCTAAAAACTTATTTTTGGGACACATTGAGGACAATGTGTAATTTAAGTGTGGGGGGGGGGGGATGCTAAACATTAAATTTTTGCAAGTCCTAATTACAAGCCTTACACAAAACTCTATTGGAACCGCTAATCACCCCAAATTTTTTCAAAATTTTTTTTTACTTGTCTTAGTTTAAGTTGGGAATCACAAGATTCTAAAAAAGGTGATATTTTTACAAATTTACAACCGATAGCGTCGTGATAAAAAGGACCAACATAAGAAAATTATGAAACGGCATGACAAACCTTAATTAAAATTTAATTATATATACTTGATCACATAAAAACCCATTCCCACAAAAAGTGAGTTTTGAGCCTTTATTGAGCATAGAAATACATATCTTTAAATTAAATGCTCATTTTTCGTTTCTTGTGTGAATAGCCGCTTGGTTTCTTACAACTCTAGAACTTGCCACGACAATGCATTCCCGGTCCTTACCAGCTTAAACCCGAGTAAGTAAATGATGGAGGCATTAGGACTAGCCCTTTTTTATTTCTACACCATTTTTTTACCACCTACCCAAAATCCCCTAGTTAACCCCTTTGAGCCTAAACCTTTTCATTTCTTAACCCATAAAACAAACACCCTTTTCACCCAGCAAACCCCTTTTTCATTTTAAACCCTTTATTTTAGTAGCAAGGTTCGGTTTTTGTGTGACTTCCTTATAAAAAAAATGAAGTTAGCAATAAACAAACAAAGCTCATCAAAAGAGGGTTTGTTTGAATAAAGCTTCATTAAGAATAAAAAGTCACAAAAATGTTTTGCGAAAACTGACGCTTTCTACGCCTTTAGCCCTTTTCTACTAACCACTAACCCAACCACCTACCTTTAACCCAAGCCTAACCCTTCCCCAAAGTCCTCTTGATATTTACAAAAGTGTATAGTTAAAAAGGAGGAGGATTGATTGCTTAGCAAGCATATGGTAGGAGTAAGTTCCATGCCGCTCTCGAGTGTTTCACAAAAAATACATCTTCGGCCGAGTGTTGAGTGATCCCCCGTGAGGTATGTGAACTTGTATATAAATGGAATTTAAAAAAAAGGCATGTTATGCCCTAATAAGTAACTATTCTTATGTATTGTTTTAAATAAATCATGACGAATACGATTGTAAATAAAATAAAAATAAAGCCTAATAAAAATCTTAGAGTCCCGACACTCTACGACAAGCCCAAAAACCTTCTCTTCTACCTATTCCATTTGGGAGTGTAAGCCACATTAAAGAGTTTTGCTTGAGGACAAACAAAGATTCAAGTGTGGGGGTATTTGATGTGTACAAAATGCAACATATAAATTACATCAATTGTGGCATAAAACTAACCCTTTTTTTAGTACTAATGTTGGGAAAAATGTGCTTTTGTCTTCCTTTTGTATTTTCAGGATTAAATGAGCTCAAATGAACAAAAGAAGCAAAAAGGCAGCTAAATCAAACATAAATACAAGAAAAGGAACAAACGTGGCATGCCCGACCCCCCGACAGCATCTTCCCAAGCAAAAACAAGAAAACAGGAGGCTGAACACGCCCATTGCTCAATGAGCACGGGGGCGTGCCCAAGTGTCTGCAGAAAAGACAAAGCTGTGGAAGCTTCTATCGCCCACCACGGGGTCGTGCTCAGTGCACACGGGGCCGTGGTCAACTATAAGATTCGCAGAATCTTGGCAAATCTTGATAGTACAGATATGCTTCTGCACACGGGGCCGTGCCCAGCGGACATGGGGGCGTGGTCAACTAATAAGACAAATTGCAATTAATGAAGAAAGAGAAGATGGGTGGACACGGGGCCGTGTCCGGGCTTCTGTGCAGGCTATAAATAGGGGTGCTTGGCTCATTTGCAAATCATCCCTTGGCAAACCACCTCTCTCACACTACACCCACCCTCCACCACCATCACAACCCACACCCACCACCATCATCCATCATCCATCATAGAGTGTGTGTAGTAGTCTCGGGATCCAAGATTGATCGTAAGAGTTCTTGACAATCAAAGGCCATGTTTTCCTAAGTCTCTTACATCACTTGGTGAAGACAATCATTTAGTGTAATACTTTTTATTTTTAATCTTTTCGCACTTTTTATTTGGTTATGTATTAATGACTTTAATAACTAGCTTTATATGTTGAAGGTGATTCTTCCTTATCATTTGTCTGTGGTGTCTTGGCATTATTTTACTGTCTATATAAAATAAAATATTTTCACCATTCATATCTCCACGGTCTATATGGAGGTATGTTGGCTACCTGGTCGGGGGTTAAGGGAATGGTTTGGTAAGAGTCTTGCCATTGTCCAGTGTATAGATCCTGCAAGGACCTGGGTCAAATTTAGTAGGACCTCCTTCAATACCCAATGGTATTGGATGGCGGGGGTCCAAACTCTTTGATCCCCTCATATGTAAGCTACTATTAAAACTTTAATCCGGCTACTTAGGACTGTATCCCTGCTGACTCAGACTACTTAGCCGAGGGTAACGTCACCTTCAAAAGAGGGGCCTACCACATTCTAATTTGATCGTTTAAATCTACTTGCAGATTTAATTTAAGAGAACGTACTCTTGTTGGCTTTTCATGATACTTTCAACTTAAAGCATCAGCAACTACATTAGCTTTTCCTGCATGATATTGGATATTACAATCATAATCACTAAGCAAATCCATCCAGCGTCTCTGTCTCATGTTTAACTCTTTTTGTCCAAAAACATATCTTAAACTCTTATGGTCCGTAAAAATGGTAAACTTGCTACCATAAAGGTAATGTCTCCAAATTTTAAGGGCAAAAATTATAGCTCCTAATTCTAGATCATGGGTTGAATAATTTTCTTCATGATTCTTAAGTTGTCTAGAGGCATAGGCTATAACCTTTTGACGTTGCATCAATACACATCCATAACCTAATTTAGAAGCGTCACAATAAATTACAAAATCTTCAGTTCCTTCTGGTAATGCTATGGGTGCATTGGTTAATCTTTGCTTAAGAATTCTAAAGGTTTCTTCTTGCTTTGGTCCCCATTCAAACTTAATGAATTTACAGGTTAACTTAGTTAAGGGAATGACTATTCTAGAAAAATCTTGAATAAATCTTCTATAATAACCAACCAGTCCTAAGAAACTTCTAACCTCAGTTGGTGACTCAGGGGTTTTCCATTTAGTAATTGCCTCGATTTTGGTGGGATCTACATGAATTCCTTCATGATCAACCAAGTGTCCAAGAAACTGAACTTGTTCCAACCAAAACTCACACTTTGAAAACTTAGCATAAAGCTTTTCTTTCCTTAACAAACTTAGAAGTGCACGCAAATGCTTAGCATGTTCCTCTTTACTCTTAGAGTAAATGAGAATATCATCGATAAAAAAAATTATGAATTTATCCAAATATGGCTTACATATTCGATTCATCATGTCCATAAATGCGGCTGGGGCATTGGTTAAACCAAATGGCATGACAGTAAATTCATAATGGCCATACCTTGTTCGAAAGGCTGTCTTAGGAATGTCCTCTCTCTGTACCTTTAATTGATGATATCCTGACCTTAAATCGATTTTTGAGAAAAATCGAGCTCCTTGCAACTGATCGAACAGATCATCGATTCTTGGTAATGGATACCGATTCTTAATCGTGACCTTGTTTAATTCACGATAGTCAATGCACATATGCATCGATCCGTCCTTCTTCTTGACGAATAAGATTGGTGCTCCCCAAGGTGAAGAATTTGGCTGTATGAATCCTTTTTCCAACAATTCGTCTAATTGTTTCTTTAGTTCCTGCATTTCGGCAGGTGCCAAACGATAAGGTGCTTTGGCAATTGGTGTTGTTCCTGGTAGCAGGTGAATTCTGAATTCAACTTCCCTGTCTGGCGGAAGTCCTGGTAATTCTTCTGGGAATACATCTGAAAATTGAGATACTACAGGGATATCCTTTAATTCTTTTCCTTTGGTGTTAGTGATTATAGAAATCAGATACACTATTAACCCTTTTCTTATATAACTTGTTGTTTTCATCACAGAGATGAATTTTGTGGATTTAGAGGGTCTATCTCCTTTAATTGTGATCTTTTCACCCTTTGGTGATTTTACTTGAATTGACTTTTGATCACACAAAATACTGGCTTTATTGGCTATTAACTAATCCATTCCTAATACGATATCAAATCCTGCTAGATTCATTGGGTAAAGGTTTGCAATAAACTTTTGATCCAAAAATTCTATTCTTACTCCCTACAAGATTTCAGAAATCTTAATGGTTTCCCCATTTGCTGTTTCTACTAAACATTCTTGTGGGAGTTTAGTTAATGGTTGATTAAGGATTTTGCAAAACGAAGTATTAATAAAACTTTGGTTCGCACCAGAGTCAAATAATACTTTAGCAAAAACATCATTAACTAAAAACGTACCGACTATTACGTCCGGAATCATCTTTGCCTCATCTGCAGTCAAAACAAATGCTCTAGCATTCTTAGTAGTCTTGTTGTTCATGGCTGGAGCTAGTTTCGGACAATTGGGCTTGATATGACTTTTTTATCCACATTTGAAGCATATTCCATTGCTTGGTTTCTTCCTGCAGTCTTCTTCCTTATGTCCTGGTATCTTGCAAAAATTGCAATACATGGAGCATTTTCCAGAATGCTTTTTATTGCAATACTTGCAGTAGGGTGCAGAGGTAGAACCTACATTTTTCCCACGGTTGAAGTTTCTAGAACGAAATTCTTGGGTAAGTTTCTGGGCTAGGTTCTTTCTCTGATCTTCTTCTCTTGTACGCACTAGTTCATCAGTCAAGGTGTTAGCTAGTTCTACAGCTTCTTCTATGGTTTGAGGTCTAGCTGCCTTGACTACATGCCTAATCTCGCTGATTAATCCCCAGATGTAACGGGAGATTAATACTGGTTCGGGTGATGCAAGGGTTGGCACTATTCTAGCATATTCGAAGAATAATGTAGTGTACCCTTTACTATCCACTCCGGTCATTCTAAGGTTTAAGAATTTATTTGCTATCTGTTCTTTTTCATTAGGAGGGCAGAATTTGTTGGTGCATGTTTGTGACAACAACTTAGATTTGGTCTTTGGATATCTTGTAATTAGTTAAACGATAAACAGTTAGCGGGTTTAGCTTTGTAATAGTTTGATTATAGAGTTTGGGCTAAACAAAACCCAGTTGGGTCAAGGGTGGACGACTTGGGCTTTGCCCATGTAGGAAACTCTAGCCCAAGTTGCAAACCTTGTGTTATATAAACAAGGCTTTGCTATAGGGTTTAGGTTAATCAGCCAAAACAGAGTTTGTGAGGATTTTCATGAGAGCATTACAGCTTGGACGAATTTGATAGTTGGTTAGGGTTTGATTGATTGTAATTCTTGTAATCGATAATCAATAGAAACCCTGATTGAAAGTGATTTCTGTTTCTACTCATTCTGTGATATTCTGATCAAGAGGATTCCGCACTCTTGATTAGATTGACAATTCTGTGAAAGATCCATACATCAAGGGGACCTACAATTGGTATCAGAGCATTAGGCTCTTGAAGGCTCGGTTCAGAATTGTTGGCTGCAGAAACAGGAAGAATTTTTGAAATCTTTGAAATCTGAAAATTAGGGTTTTGAAATTTTCGAAATTTTTGATAAAATTTTTCGAATTTTGTTGGCTGTTTTGATCTTCTGGTTTGTTTGAGTGCTGTTTTGCAGGTTTCAGGGTTTCCAGGACAGTTTTTGGTTGATTGTTTGGAAGAATTTTGGCTGAAAGACTTGAGGATTCGAAGACTGTTCTTCGTGTTTTTCTATCAGTTCTTCACACTTTTCGAAAATTTTGAGCTGATTAGGTTGTTTGATTTTGCAGATTTGTGTTGGAGAATCTTCAGAATTTTAAACAGATTAAGTTTCCAAAGTTACTGGGAGATTTTAACTAATTCGCAGACTTGATATCTCGGTGAACGGCGAAGTTAAATCCAAAGGCGACTTTGGTAACCGTGTAATTATCCACAGCGAAATTACCACGGTTTTCGGCGACTTTACAGGTCGTCGTAATAGCGAATTTAAGCAGCGAATTTGGCAGCGAAATTGATCAGCGAAATTACCTTAACTGACTAGCGAAATTACCTTAACTGATCAGCGAAATTGAACAAATTACAGGCCAGCGAAATTAACCCAGAACCCAACGAAATTAGGAGAGGAATTAAGTGGTGGAATTTTCGTTGGCAAGCGTCGATAAAATTTCAGTGTTTTGCAAATAGAAATTGATCCGTAGCTCGTTTGACAGAACCGTCTGCACCGTTGAATTCCTCATATTTTTAGGACAAAAAAAACCACCTAAGATGATGAAGGAAAATCCCGAATTCGGTTTTCGACATTAGATATCATTGGATTCGTCTTTTCGAGATGATTCTAACGGTGTAATTTGGTAACCACTGTTTTCGGAGATATTTTGTACGGTTTTAACAGTCTGCAACGTTTAAAATATCGAACATGTCTACTTTGAATGAGCTTTTGAAGATGGAGCATGAGGTTGGCACTACCAACAAACCACCTAAGATGATGAAGGTGGAAAATTACTTGACATGGAAGGATCGTTTTCAATCCTTCATTGAATATCAGGACACTCGCATGTGGATATGCATTGAAGATGGGTACACAAACCCAACACACGACTTTGAGGGCAGACCACGTAGAACTGCCTATGTGAACATGGAAGATGCTGATAAAAAGATCTATGAGGCTGAAAAGAGAGCCTTGGCTGCAATCAAAATGTCCTTACCTGACAGCATCAAGCATACTTTCAAGAAGTACACAAACTCAAAGGATATGTGGGATGCATTAGAGAAAAGATATGCTGGAAATGAAGATGTTAAGAAAAACAAAGTTGATCTACTGAAGAAGCAGTTTGCTGTTTTCAAGTTCATGAAACATGAGTCACTTGAGGACATCATCACTCGATACTACCATCTGATGTCGGAAATGGATAATTATGAGTTAGAGTGCTATACTGACGTTGAAAAGAATGACAAGCTGCTCGATGCCTTACCTACCAAGTGGGATATTTACACTCTCATGATAAAGGGAGAAGCAGATTATGAGACAAAAGAGCTTGAAGAAGTAGTTGGCAAGCTGAGAGCTTATGAGCTCAGTATGAAGAAGAAAGACACTGGATATGATCAGGTTCAAGATCCAGCGATTTACAATGGGCTTACATCTTCTTCATCTCACAACGCTTCTAGCGACTCTGCTACTGCTTTTCTTTCGTGTGAGAATGAGCAGGTCACAGTGAATGAAGATGGTGATGTGTGTTTTGTAGCTGCTTCAGGAGGATCAACAGGAGCCAAGAGAACATCAACTTCTAAGTAGAGTAGTGGTGTTAAGTCAATGCCAATGAGTGTGAAGTCTGCTGAAGAGCATCTTGCTCTACTTGCTTCATTTGTTGCTTCTTATGAGAAGTACATTCAGGGGAAGATATCTGATCCTGCCACTTTGGATGAAGATTATGATCAGATTGACCCTGATGATCTTGAAGATATGGATTTGCAGTGGCAAATGGCCATGATTACTAGAAGAGTGAAGAGATTTATGAACCGAACAGGAAGGAAGTTTATAGGAAAGACTGTTGGTTTTGATAAGACCAAAGTGAGATGCTTCAACTGTCAAAGTTATGGGCATTTCGCTAGGGAATGTCAAAAACAAAAGCAGGAGACTTCGAGTCAGAGTTCAAACAATAGGAATGCATCAAACAACTCTAACTCGAGAGCGTTAATCTCTACAACTAGAGAAGGTTCATATGACTGGAGTGTTCACTTGGAAAAAGATGACAATGTCACACATGCATTCATGGCAGAGATAAGTCCAGTTGATGATGGTGAAGCTACTGTGGGAGATGCTGAAGCAAAAGTGGATGCTGAGGCAGAGGTCAAGATAGAGAGTAAAGCTGAAGAAGAGAAGGGTGATCAGACAAAAGATGCTGAAGAGGAAAAGCAAAAGTCTGACTATGAAAAGGAAGCTGAAGAAAAAGAAGCTAAATACAAGAGAATGGAAGCTCAACTTGCAGCGCTAATGGCCAATCTTGACAAACAAACAGGAGAGGTAAAGTCAAATTCTGTGTGTTTAAAATGTCGTGAACTACAGGGTGAGGTTGACAGATTGTCAACACAAAACCAAAGTCTGGTGAGCGAGATGTCTAACATTAAAGAATCTAACTTTTTTGCTAAAAGAAACGAATCTTCATACTTGAAGAAGATAAAAGGTTATGAAAGTAAAATTGACTCATTAACCTGCTAACTAAACGAAAAACTTCAAGTAATAGACTTAGCTCATGAAATGATGGCTGAGAAAACAAAAGAGATTTCTGAATAAGGCAAAGAGTTGTCAGATGCACAACTCAAAATTGTTGAACTTGAAAAGAAATTAGGACAATTCAGGGACTCTACTTTTGTTATGAAACATATGATGGGTGGCTTGAAGAAAAGTAATGACAAAACCAGTGTGGGATTCCATGGTTTCAATGAAGTTCCACCTCCTGTCAGTCATGACTATTCTTTCTTGCCCGATGAAGATGACCTTATGGACTTTGTGTCAACATCACCAAGTAGTTCCACTTCAAGTCAAGGAAATGTGTTTGAGAGTGCTGATGCTAAGAAGGATAATAACAGCACACCTGTTTTGAAAAAGAAAACTTCACATCCTAAAAATAACAATCCAACTTTTGTTAAAAAGGTTAATTTTGTTCAAGGAAGTGACATGAAAAACGAAACAGCTGTTATTGAAAATGAATCTAATATAGAGTTTGGTAAAAACAAGAACAAAGAAAATTCTGAAACTAAGCAAACTGAACCAAATCCTTCTAAGGCATCATCAGCAAAACCCGAATCTAGTTCAAAGGCTTTAGAAAAGAAGTCTTCGAAAAAGAGATCGTGCTTCAAATGTCACACCAAGGGACATGTAGCTAGCTGCTGTCCTAACAAAAAGAGTGAAGCACAAATTAGTGAAAAACAGAGAGGAAAATTACCAGAGAAGAAAGGTGATAGTGAGGAGAAAGGCTCAAATTCTCCAAAGAAATCTGCTCCTAAGCAACCAGAGAATGTTGCTATTGGTGTAGATAAGGCTGAAAAAGGAACTCCACAAGTTCCTCGTTTTCAAAGAAATCAACCAAGATTTCAGCCTAAATCTCCACCGGGCAGATACGAGAGACCTAGAAGCAGTTCACCTAGAATGAACAATTTTAATGGAAATACAAGTAATTTCAGAAGTCAAGGTCAATATCAAAATCGATACCAAAATAATGGTGGTCGAACTTTTTATAACAATGGCTTTAGAAATTATAACAATCAAGCTTCTTGGAATCAAAACTCAAGGTATCAAAATCAAAATTTCCAAAGGTCAAATAGTCCAAACACATATAGGAACCCTCAGGACCAGAGACCTTATGGAAATCAAACCCCATTTCTATCAACAAGTCTAAGATCCAAGACTCCAGCTAGGAGTAATGGATATTGGATGGATGTTCAAGTAGTTGGTGAATTTGGATGACCCAAGACCATTAAGGCTTGGGTCCCCCAATCTAACTAATTTCTTGGTTGGTGTGTGCAGCAGCTGCTAAGGAGGATTATCAACTTATGGTATGTTGATAGTGGCTGCTCCAGGCACATGACGGGGGATGCGAGATTGTTAACTGAATTTGAAGATTATGATGGAGGAAAAGTGAATTTTGCGGGTGCTAAAGGTGGTAGAATAACTGGACGAGGAAAAGTGACCAATGGGAAGATCACACTGGACAAAGTGAACTATGTGGAGCAGCTTAAAAACAATCTGATGAGCGTGTCACAAGTCTGCGACAAGGGTCACTCGGTCCATTTTACCAAGAATGAAGCATTAGTGTTGAAACCAGGTTTGAAGATTCCGGACGATTGGATAGTGATGCGAGCGCCAAGGAGAAATGACACTTATGTCATGGACATGGGTGCTAAGGATCCAACTGCTGTGGTGGCGTGTTTACTATCAAAAGCATCTGAAGCTGAATCGATGTTGTGGCACAGACGCATGGCCCATATTCACTATCGAAAAATGAATTATCTTGTTAAAAATGAGCTAGTGAAAGGGGTTCCAATGCAGAGGTTTCAAGTGGAAGATAAATGTCTACCATGTCAAAAGGGAAAACAACACAAGAAACCTCATAAGTCTAAAACAGTAAATTCCATAGATGCCCCTTATGAATTATTTCACATGGATTTATTCGGTCCTGTGAACGTGAGGAGCATAGGTGGAAAGTACTATTGTTTAGTTGTTACAGATGATTACTCACGTTATTCATGGGTTTTCTTTTTAGGTACAAAAGATGAGACGGCGGAGATGCTGATAGATCTTTTTACGAAATTGGAAAACGTCCATGATGCAAGAATCAAGAGGATAAGGAGTGATAATGGCATGGAGTTCAAGAATCGAATTCTGGATCTCTACTGTCTTCGAAAGGGAATTGAACATCAATATTCTGCTCCTTATAAACCTCAACAAAATGGAGTTGCTGAGAGGAAAAACAGGATGTTGATTGAAGCCGCTAGGACGATGCTTTCAGATTCAAAGCTACCAGTTCTTTTATGGGGAGAAGCTGTGAATACAGCTTGCTACGTCCTAAACAAAGTTTTGACTGTTAAACGTTTTAATAAAACTTGTCATGAATTGATGTTTAACAAGAAACCAAACTTAGAAGGCTTTGAACCATTTGGATTACCCTGCACCATTGTGCGAAATAAAGATAAACAAAAATTCGGTGAGGTGGATGACGATGGCTACTTTCTAGGTTACGTGCCTGGCACACCGAATAAAAGGGTTTTTAATCTAAAAACTGGTAAAATCGAGGTTGTTTTTAATGTAGAAATTACTACCTACAAACCTCAACAATCAATGAGTGGTCCAGCTATATTATATGATTATGAAAGCACTTTTAAATCATTTAATATTCCTGAGTTTCCAAATGCAGATGATTCTCAGTTGATTCAAACAATGATTGGTGGAGATGATGAAGGCGAGTTCATGCCTAGATCGAATGTTGATATGACAGATGCTGCGGAAACTTCCAAAGGTGCTGCTGATCCTGATTCAAGCGATAGCGACTCTGAACCCATTGAGGGGGAGGATTTCATTAATCCATTTGCGAATCAGAATATTCAGGGGGAGATTGGATCAAACCTGGGTGATAATCTTGAAGTTGATACCGTTGCTACTACACGAGCAAATAGAGATCATCCAGTTGACATGATACTTGGAGATCCTAATGCAGGTGTTCAGACAAGAAGAAGCATAGCAGCGAATTCTAGCTTATTTGTGTCGATTGAGAAGACTGGGATTGTGAACGAATGCTTGTATAGTTGCTTTATTTCCCAAGAGGATCCGAAGAACATTCATATGGCTCTTAAAGACAATTCATGGGTTGAAGCTATGCAAGAGGAATTGGCCCAGTTTGCAAAGTTGAAGGTTTGGGAGTTAGTTGACCTTCCTAAAGGTGAAAGAGAGATAGGCACTAAGTGGGTGTTTAAGTGCAAGAAGGATGACAGAGGGATAGTGACGCGAAACAAGGCTCGATTAGTGGTTAAAAGTTTCAATCAACAAGAAGGGATTGATTACAATGAAGTCTTTGCACCAGTGGCAAGGTTGGAGGCAATTCGTTTGTTTCTAGCTTTCGCAACATTCAAGGGCTTCAAAGTTTATCAACTAGACGTGAAAAGTGCGTTTCTTTACGGGAAAGTCCAAGAAGTGGTGTATGTCTCACAACCAGATGGGTTCGTTGATCCAGGTTATCCAGATCGGGTGTATAAACTTGATAAGGCTTTGTATGGATTACATCAAGCTCCTAGGGCGTGGTACGAGACACTGTCTACACATCTGATCAAGAATGGTTTTAAAAGAGGTCAGATTGACAGTACACTGTTCATCAATAGGAAGAAGGAAGATTTTCTGCTGGTACAGGTGTACGTGGATGACATCATCTTTGGGTCATCAGATGAAAACATGTGTAAAGAGTTCGAGCAGGTGATGAAGAGCAAATTCGAAATGAGCGCTATGGGTGAGCTGTCTTACTTTCTGGGATTACAAGTTGAAAAGAAGGAGGATGGGATGTTTATTCATCAAACAAAGTATGTGTATGACATTTTGAGTCGGTTCAAAATGAATGATTGCTCTACTTTCAACACACCCATTTGCGAAAATCACAATCTTGGACCAGATCATGAAAGTACTGAAGATGTCGATCCAACTCAATACAGGGCAATGATTGGTTCTCTAATGTACTTGACTGCTTCAAGACCTGACATTATGTTTGCAGTATGCTTGTGTGCCAGATATCAGGCTAATCCAAAGGAGTCACACATGAAGGCGGTGAAGCGTATTCTTCGTTACTTGAAGGGGAAACCTAAACTTGGGTTGTGGTATCCAGCTGATAGTGATATGAATTTTGTTGCTTACACTGACTCAGACTTTGAAGGATGCAAGTCGAACAGAAAGTCTACAACAGGTGGTTGTCAGTTCTTAGGAGGCAGGATTGTGTCTAGGTAATGCAAGAAGCAATCTTGTGTGTCTACCTCTACGTGTGAAGCTGAATATATTGTTGCGGGTAGCTGCTGCTCTCAGGTTCTCTGGATACAACAGCAGATGCGCGATTACGGTTTGGATTTCACTCGTACTCCTATTATGATAGACAATAATGCCACAATTTCTATAACAAATAATCCCGTGAAACACAGTCGCACAAAACATATTGACATACGTCATCATTTTATACGGGATTATGCTGAAAAGAGACTAATTGAATTACATAGAGTCGACACACTAGATAACCTGGCAGATCTTTATACTAAATCTTTTGACAGGGCTCGCTTTGAACATTTAGTCGAACTCAACGGGATGAGGAATCCTGAATAACTGGTTTTTCATAAGAATTTTGTAAATAGTTTACTGCTTTTCTTAAAAATCAAAAATAAAAAAATTGAAAAATCAAAATTATAAAAAAATAGAAAATCAAAAATGAGTTATCACTGTGTGAAAAAGAAGAAATGATAGTACATCAGCAAGTTAGACTGTCACACTGAAAATGAATTAAATTGCTTAAGTGTGATAGCAGCTTCATCATATGATGTACCAGTAGGCAAAAAGCATGAAATAATCAACTTACCAATGTGATATAAACCTAAATAAACTGTGTATGAGTGGGGAACACATCAGTGATGTATGGTTTAATGACCTTAAATCTTGCGTTGATAGATTGCCAAAATCTGAAGTTTTGGGTCTTTATACTGTTATTTCATCTGGGGATATCAGGGGTGTCCTTCTGCTGCATCCAGATATATGCTGACCTAGACACACCCAGGATATCTTAAAAGAGCTAAAAATGCCAAAACCCTTAAATGAAGAAGCTCTCAAAGAGAGTTATTCAAATGTGCAAAATGCATAAATCGTACGAAAAATGGTATTTGTCTTAGCCCTCGTTAGATATTTTGGTCTCTTTGCTGTATGGAAGTACTGACCTGTTCACTAATTATCTAAACGTTGAAATACAAAACGGATGAATTCAGTATACTCACCTACTACGATGAATCTTTGTGCATACCTTGATCGCGGGGGTATATCCTGAAGTGGGACACACTAGTATATCAGTAATAAAATTACCTTAACGTATCATACGGTAATGGTACTTGAAATGTTCATGCATTTTGTTTAAGAGGACAAACATACTGGTAATCGTCTTGGACTGCTTTTCACGAAAAAAAATAAATAAAGAATTATCTAATAGTGTGAAACAGTTTGATTGTGTTGATATGATCTTCTTACCAGTGATTCTCACAAAAATAGAGTGTTTATTGCTTTTGTTATTTACTTGCTTTCAGAAAATACAAAAATTCAAAAATAGTGTCTTTTTCTGTTTGAAATTCTTAACGTACGGAAAACTGTTATTCTTGGAGGAATTGTTACTGATAGGGGGAGACGGTGTTAGAAAGTGAGTTCAAAATTTTAAATCATGCGGGTTATAGGGTGTGATTAAAAAGTTTTATGAAAATGCTTAATCTGTGATACAGTTTAACTATCTCTTGAATAATAATAATTTATTTAACTGTGTTGAAAAATTCTTATGGTTTCTCGAGATGTTTGTTTTATAGTATACAGATTGAAGCAGTATGTTGCTGAGAAGTTAAAGTGATGAGTTCCTGTGAAGATGAGAGTTTGATTGGATGCATGGTAGAACCTCCTTTCTACATTGCAGACAAAGTTGAAGAGTTTGAAGATTGCTATACATATGCTAAACTGGAGTTTACTCAAACGCTAAAGTTTTTGAAGATTTGGTGATTGGATGCATCAGCTTAGGGGGAGTCTGTTGCTGACAGAAGCTATTAAAGCTGAAGCTATCCAAAGACCAAAGACAGTGCAAGATGACATGAAGATTGTAAGAAGACTGAAGACAAAGTTATTTATGAAGCTATTGTCAAGGGGGAGTTTGTTGGTGCATGTTTGTGACAACAACTTAGATTTGGTCTTTGGATATATTGTAATTAGTTAAACGATAAACAGTTAGCGGGTTTAGCTTTGTAATAGTTTGATTATAGAGTTTGGGCTAAACAAAACCCAGTTGGGTCAAGGGTGGACAAATTGGGCTTTGCCCATGTAGGAAACTCTAGCCCAAGTTGCAAACCTTGTGTTATATAAACAAGGCTTTGCTATAGGGTTTAGGTTAATCAGCCAAAACAGAGTTTGTGAGGATTTTCGTGAGAGCATTACAGCTTGGACGAATTTGATAGTTGGTTAGGGTTTGATTGATTGTAATTCTTGTAATCGATAATCAATAGAAACCCTGTTTGAAAGTGATTTCTGTTTCTACTCATTCTGTGATATTCTGATCAAGAGTATTCCGCACTCTTGATTAGATTGACAATTCTGTGAAAGATCCATACATCAAGGGGACCTACAGAATTTTCTTTCCACCATATTCTTAAATTCTTCCCACTCCATATTGTAAATCCTATCACTTCCTGCTAGATTGGAGGATAGTATTCCACCATTCTAAAGCTGAATTCTTAAACAGATTAGAGGCAAACATTATCTTATCTTCTTCGGCGCACTTGCTTATTTTTAAAACAGCTTCAGTCTTTTCTATCCAGCATAAAACAGCAACGGCCCCTTCATTGCCCGAGAATTCTATTGGTTTACAAGACCAGAATTCTTTATAAGAACAACCATAAGGCATGGTTCTTATTCTTTTGGGAATGGGCGCTTGAAGTATGGGTCCATTGTTCAAGCTGTTTTCTGGTTTGGTTGGTCGTTTACTTCCATTACTACTCTTATTTTCAGCTTCTCTAACAGCTTGAATGATATTAGGCATAGCATCTATGATTCCTTGAGCCACTAGGTTTTGAATAACATTGTTATTGGGTTGATTTCCGTTATTATTGTTTTCTGGATCGTTATTCTGGTTTTCCGGGTTATTATCCAGATTCTCTTGATTCACTTGATCAGCCATCTGAATTTTAAACATTTACCACGTATTAATATCACAAGATAATAATTAACACAATCAATCACATGATATGCATATTGGTCAAAAGCGTCGATCATTGCGACTTTTACTCTTTCTTATAGTATGCATCAACTACAAACCAACATTGGAAATAAATATTACAATACCAACTGAAACTAAAGTTATACTACCAACTGAAATAAAAATTACATTACTAGTAGTAGGTATCCGTAGTTTTTTTTCATACACATACACACATATTATATATTATTATATTATTATTCTTATTGCGATTACGGGTATGGATTTGCCCAGAAATCCATACTACGCTCGTCATACTTCCAGACGAGTCGTTCACCTATTCGCTCCATCCTCTCACTTCCTTCTATGATATCCTCACCAAAGGTGCGGAGTTCTCTCAGGTTTTCTGTACTCATAGGTGGTGCAGGTGTGGGGTTTGGGTTTGGAATATGGGGTATGGGTGCCTGGTAAGGGTTTGCTAAAATTTCCCGAACATATGGGTCCTGGTTCCAATAAAGATCTAGGACATCAAGGTCCGGGTAGGCGGCTAAGTTTGGCATGGGTACATCTTCAGGTATTGGGTAACGTGGCACATAATCCCTATTTTCATCTAACCATTAATTTGGGTCAAAGGGATCAGGTGCTGGTACCTTAGGTATTTCCTCCTCTGGATTAAAATCATGCATTTCTACTTGATTTTCTAAGTTGCTCAAGATTAGGGTCGGCAGCTGTGGTTGCTTGGATATGGAAATTGGCTAAACTTCTATTAAGCATATCTTGTGTATGGGCATCTGCCTCTCTTTTTGCGGCTGCTAAAACTCTCTGTTGTTGCAACTTTTTCATTCTTTTTCTACGCTCATGTGCTTCTCTACTGAACCATCCTCTATTTTTCTGAGGGAATGGCTCTTCAGACTGAGCCTTAAACACGAATATTCCTTCTTCATCATCAGCTGCAAACCCTGAGAGGGCAGCCTGTGAAGAGGCGCCTTCACTTCTAGGCGAACCAGACAACTGACGATACGCGTCGGATGGTCCTTGGTCGCTCATACTGTAAACAAACAAATAGTTAAATAACACATAACAATAAAATACAGTTATGCACGTATTTCCGTAATTTATTTCCTAACACTTTAAATAACACTTTGGTGTCAGCAGAACACTTCTGTGGCTGAATCAATGGCTTAGCTCTGATACCACCTTCTGTCACAACCCCCGATCCCTATTCCCGGGAACGGACGGCCGCGAGCCAATTTCGGTGGTATCGTGGGTTTAGTCATTTTTTGCAGCGGAATTTTCATCAGAACCGTAGTTTGGAAATATTTTTATCAGGGTAAAACCACCATATTTTTATATTGATAAACACATGGGTAAAACCCAAGTTTCTTATTACAACATACTTATAGGGATCCACCCTATTTTATTGAATTTAAAACATCGTCTTTTAGGTAACTTTTATAGCCACATTTTCCAAGCCTTCAGTGCTCTCAAGCTGGCTTTCCTTTAATTGGCTTTTACATTTTGTTACCAGAAACGCGTTTTAAAAACATTTGTCAGTGGGAAATACTGGTGAGTAAATCTCAATTTACTCAAAACAGATTTTATCATTCGCAGTATTGAGGGCGATCTCGCAATTATATTTGTTTCCCATTCTTACTTTAATTACCACCCACGGTATTGTCGTCCTAACTTATGGTCATGTTTCTACTCACAGTGTAGTAACAAATTTTGTATACAAAACCCCAAATATACCGACGATAATTGTAGAATTACAAATACTCAATCACTGGAAATATAATATAAAATATTGAGGTTTTGTAAAAACAATTTATACAAAAAGGAGATTACTCACATTGCAACTTTAGGTAATTTCTTGTGGATTTCTTGGTTAAAATCTATTAATTACACAAATGCACACGCGTTAGTATAATAACCCAATATTTACATTAGTAATACCCTCCCCGAGACGGTATTCCAACGATTACGTCGGGCAGAACCCCGATAGCCGTTACGGAACCCTGGATCGATCGGGCAGCGTATCTAATACGTAACCGGGGTTATGATACTTACAACGGGGCAGAACTTCGTTAATTAGGGGGTATTATACTTGGAAATTATGCCTTCGATTAAGAAATTCATTGAGAGAGAAAGAGAATGAGCGACGGAAACTGAAGGCCCGAGCTCCCATTATATAGGAGCTGATTTTAGGTTTTACGCGGCCCAGGTAAGTCGTAGCCAAGGGCTACGCGGCCTGCGAGCTAGGGGTGTAGGCCTTAGCCTTGACTGGTCATCACCACTAGAGTTGACACGATGATGACACGTGGCGTCACCGGTCTGCGTTTCATTTTTTACCTGTCGCGGCCCGCGTACAACGTAGCCATGGGCTACGCGGCCCGCGACAAACTTAAATTTCTTGTTTTTATTCAATTTTTAATGTCATATTGTAATTTGGGCTCGGTTTTCACATACGGGGTGTAATTTAGAACATATTGGGATAATTTAACATATTTTAAGGTGTCGGAAAAAAATTTTGGAGGGTTGTTATAATATCAGTAACAAAGATAAGGGAGCAACAAACCACACAGGAAGAAAGATACTTACCACCATTTTTTTCCCGCAGCACGGGCCTTGCCTTCCTGCTCATCCTCCCCAACATCATCCGCAGCACCCACAGCTGCGAGTTACTCAGCTTCTTCCACTCAATGATCCGCAACCTCGAGAACCAGTCTACCGTCCCCGCCGTAGGGACGCTAATGTTCTTCGTTATGATCGTGTCCGTCACATTCCTAAAGGCCAACCTGGCAGCAATAGCAGCAGCTTTGATGTAGAAGAACTTTGTCTTCCACTTTGTTATACCCTTGGGAGGGACCATCAACTTAGGGCTACCTTCCCGTTGACGGAAAGAGAAGAAACCCATCGATACGATCATCTGATAAAACCGCCGAAAATCTCCGACGGTGGGCTCTATACCAAGAGCACGGAACGTATACTCAAAGGTCCAAACCCGAATCATCGCGAGAGGACTCAGTTGAGAAATGTGAAGTTTGTACCAATCTAAAACTTCGGTGACAAACACAGTCAACGCCAGTCGGAGGTTACAGACACCAAAACAAGTCTGCCCACATAGTGACATACCCCGCCGGAGCATCGGCGCCGGTATCACCCTCTTGTGGGTACATAGCCCCATACTCCGGTGGCATCGGAATATCCCTCATCAGTAAATCAAACGAGGATTTCGGCCACTTCAGAACCGGCAAGCCTCCGCCGGGGACACCACCTTCATCCTCCTCAAGCGCCACCGGCGACGACGGTTCAGGATTTTCACCAGGAACAGAATGGGGGTTCGATGGTTCAGCCATCACGAAAAGCAAGTATAGAACGAGTACAAAAACTCAGAGACCTCACAGAAAAATCAAGTATTTGATCGGAGAAGACGAAAGATTTCTTACTCTCTCTCACCGGAAAATTTTGAAAATTCAAAGAAGTGAGGGGAAACCCCCACAACGGTTTCCCCTTTTATACTCATCGCAATAAATGCGTCACATAAACCGAACTGACGTCTCAAAAAGAAGCGAGTTATGCGTCGCCATGTGTACAAGCGACGGTTTCACTGACGATTACTAAGCGTGTAACACCCCGAAAACGGGTTTGGTAATCAAACCACGTTAATACTAAAGGACGGGTAAAATACCGTTAGTGGTAAAATTTAACCCGGTAAATATTAGGACTTAAATAAATAAACCTAATATTAATTAAATAGGAAAATAAATACTTTGAGAAAACAAAGTATATAAAAAGCCCAAATTAACGGGACATAAAACATAACGGGTTATAACTTCCCGAACCCGTTAAAATAACTAGGAATAATTAACCTAGTTAGATGATGACTTGTGTGTAGTTAAAGATCTAAAAATAAACTAAGAGAAACTAGAGGGACCAAAAGTGTTTAACTTGAAACTAGTTTTAATAAAAACATTTTATTAAAACACAAACACTCCATTTGGAGTCTTCTGGAGATCGACCAGAGCAAGGAGGGGCGACCCAGATTTCTCAAACCCTAAGTTCATGCTATTTGATCAATTGAAGGCAAATTTCAGTCCCAAATCAAATTCCGAGCATAGATTGATGATCCCCATCGCAAGGAGATCATAAGGTATGCAATATTTGACAAAAATTCTCTACTTGAATTTCTGATCAAACCTAGAGAATTCGAAATTGATGGTTGCATGTTTGTTATTTTGATGAAATAGGAATGATATAATGTCTAGGAGTAAAACCCTAGTCAATCACATGTTGAAATCATGCTTATTTCTTGTGAATTCACAATCACCATTGAAGGTGATAAGTGGGTGTTGTAGGAACATGTTAAACACTAGAATTTTAATTGTTGTTCTAGTGTAATTTGAGTTCTAGGAAGTAAATTCAGATTTTGTTAATGTGAAAATTGATGTAAACATGCTTAGTTGATGTTAACCATGGCTAAATGACAAGTATTGAGCTTGATAATAAATTGTGAGAAATTATGCCCGCAAGGTGTTTGTTAAAATGCCTAAGTGAATGTTATATGTTGAAATTACGAATGAAACGCGTAATTGCCTTGTTTGACTAAATACGTGAAATAAGGGTTAAACCGGGTTCTAATCATAATGTTGATTTAACTTAATGATGCTTATTGTATGATTTAAGATAGTGACCTATAAAAGTCAAACTAACCAATGATAAAGTCGAATAGTGGTTTCGACATAGAAAATACGTATGGTGGAATAGTCATGAATTGAAATGACTAATCTAACCACCTTGTGAATGATGATAGTTTGTCGCCTAACGAGCTAGGTGGAGGCTTGGGAAAGAAGCGGTCAAACGAATCAAGCACGAGAAGAAAGCGTATTCGGATGCAAGGTAAGTAGAGCTTACGCCCCTTTACATTATTTGCAAAGTTACTTAATTTCAAGTAATGATATGAATGCTACTAAGTGGTTGGTATATGATATTCCGACACGATTCAATGAGAGTCGGAATGAAGGGAAAATGGTAAGGAATCATGAGTTATGGTAAAAGGGGTAAAATGGTAAATTAGTCATGTAATGACGAATAAATAAAAATGGTTTTAAGTAAAACAAGTTCAAAGAAAAACCGGGATAGGTTTAAAGGGGTGAAATGGTAATTAAATACCATCTCATACGGACAAATGGTCAATTAGACTAAATGGGTCAAATGGTGTGGTTAACACCATTTGACAATAACATTTGACAATCGCTTGTTGAGTTTTGTAATCACAGGAAATAACATAAGCTTGCGTTGCTTTAACTAGAAAGATTTAAAGCAAAAGTTATGTAAACGGGTCAGTACTTTGACTTGGGCCAGGTACGCATAAATAAGCTTTTAGTTAAACATACAATTTTGGTCAAATATTTAACGAAAGTCCTTCGTCGTAAAGTGAGGGACTAAAGTGGACCAAAACACCCTTGAATGGTATATTGGGTAAACGACCCATAGGGGTTGTTTTGGAACTTGCATCAAGATCATGGAATCATTAGATATGAATAAAAGTTACAGGAATACATATTCATGGGTCAAATGCATAAAAATGGTCATTTGCGTAAAATGACCAACCAATGGGTAGATTTTGGGATAATAGGTTAGTTATGCTAAATCCACCATAAAAATAGTTGTGGTGGAAGATCATTTGATAAATATTGCGAAAATAAGATGCTAGAAATAAACGAGTATGAATTATGCGGAAAAGTACTTAAATACCCTTAACGGGTCAAAATATGCATTTAAGAACAAACGGGTTTAAGAATATACATAAACTCGGGAATTGAACCTAATATGATAGACAAGATTGAAATTATAAGATTTATGTGAATTTGGGATCAAACAAACATGGTTGTTTGATAAACGCATGAACGGGTCAAAACTTTGTAAAAAGGTAACGAGTCGAAGGCTTAGAAATCTCAAAATTTATTATGTTGGATGTTGGATTTTCACTTCATATGATGGAGAATTAAATTACGGACGCGTAGGAAAAAGAATCGGGTAAAACGGATTAAAAACGAGAGAGTTATGCTCGTTTCCGTGAAATCGGGTCATGCTGGGTATGTACAGCAACATAATAACCACATTCTGCCAAAAAGGGGGCTAGGTGGGGCGTCTAGCCCCTAGGCGTGACGCCTAGCCCCCCCTGAACTTGAAAAACGTTTAATTTTGTTTGTTTGACCCATATAACTTGTTTAAACTTGTTATTTAACTATCAAAACTAACTTTTAAGTTGGTTTTGATCATAGGTGATTGCCAAGAGTGCCCGGATGAAGATCAAGCTCGAAGAAGAACCGAACACGATAAAGTTAAAAGCTTCCGCGCGATGTTTCGTCGTATCTTTTAAAGGACGAATTCAATCACATTAAGTTGTTCTTTAACTTTTATTGTAAAAGTTTTAGTAAACTCGTATTGACATACTTACGTGTAATCGTATAAACATGCATTTTTACAAAACTTATATAAAATATTGTATTTAACAAGCAAGGGTGTTACAAGTTGGTAATCAGAGCTCAAGGTTGTTGACAAATGTGTTCGGTTCGAGGCTTGATCGCAAATCCGGTAAGACATGTATATCAATGGTTTAGTATGATTAAAGTGTTGAGAACAACACATATTGTTATCGTGTAATACACGTTACACCAATAAAATCGATATAGAATAGATATATTCAACGAAATTACACGCGTTGATGCGTATAGTAGAAAAGCCTTGTATTATAATACGGGCATCCTTTAATGTTGAAATTACTAACTGTTGTATATGTTTTAGTTGAAGGACACTCGCATATGAGGATAGCGAGAGTTTAACAAATCGCAGATTTGACAGAGGAATGGTCCAAAGAGTATGCTCATCAAGGACCTAAATCGCGTAACGGTCGCGAACAAGGCTAATGGCAAGAGAAGCCCGTTAGGGCAAGCATTACCAATTGCACATTTCAAATTTAATTGCACAAATAGTAATATGCAACAAATAAGTAGAAATTGAAAGTTGCATATGTAGATTAAAAACTTGGAAAACCCCGAATAGAAAATGTATTCGGGATATTGTTTCCAAGAGAAACAAATAGAGGCATTACTTACATAGGGCGTGATGTGAAAACTATAAAAAGGTCATGCGTGTCATGTGTTAATCGCTTACCCTAGCCAAGTAAGTAGTGGCATATGATACCATGAACTTCTTATAGCGGACACATTTACATCCGATGTAGTAAGGACGGGGTGAATGAGACAAATTAAAAAGTACCCAAATGAAACAAATGAACAAAATAGTTGATAATAATGTAAACGCACAGCCGGGTGACGGAAGCGTATTACATTAGGATAATGAGCCCGAGAGAAGGGACAAGGATTAATGTAAATGATGATATAAATGAATGATCAAAAGAAAGTTCACGAAAATAAGTCATCTTGGACGAAAGGGCCATGGTGAACAAAATGGGCAAGTAAAACCAAAGTATAAATGATCCGCCGGGTCATAAAAACAAAGGTGTTGCCTACGCGAAAATGATAGACAAGGTTGTTAACTTTAGTCGTAGTAAAGAAAGGATAACGATGATAATCGTCACTCATAATTAATAAGGCCGCCAATGGTGGTCACTTAAAGAATAAAAGACATGGTCGAATAAAAGCGACGGATTTCGCTAAGATGACCAAGTAAATCGAAATGAAGTCTTAATGCATACCGGAAGGGGTGCAATGATAACGATTTCGGTAAAACACCCGGTTGATGGGTAAGGAATTAAACGCATGCGTAGACTGAGAAATAGGAACGCGTATGGAAGGTCAAAAGACTCGGGTTGTGGGTCATGACT